>CAJQUN010000986.1:0-129544 GCA_907163345.1 Haberlea rhodopensis
GCAAATTCTTGTTGGGTGATGGTGACCGACTGTCCAGAGACGGATGCCACCACTGTGTCATCCACAACCTTGGCCGTAGCAAAGAACTCTTGTAGCTCGTTCTTGTAAAAGAGGGGGTCCTGACTCAGGATTACCAGCAGTCTGGAGGTATCCAGCCTTTGTATCAACTCCTTGGTCTCTTCATCAGAGGATGTGGATATAGAATGAAATCGACGTGATAGCATTGGTGATGAAACTCGGCTGAACATTCTTCGACATTTTGAGTGAGGTAAGAGGAAGAAGCAGCAGCAATTTGTTGGAGTAAGGTTTTCTGAAGAGAAGATAATCGCAGTGATTTGTTGGAGAAGAAGTAGTGAAACTAATGGCGGGGTGAATAAGAAAGTATATGTAAACGTCGTACTGTAGATGAGCGGACACATGTATACGTGGCGATCATCTAACGATTTTAAAAAGATTTAACAAATAAATAAAAGGACAGGATTTAGGCGGGAGTAAAATAATTTATTTTTATACAAAAGTAATTTTGAATTCCGACGTTCATTGGGGTTATAAGTATCGAGGGTTATTTTTGTCAAAGCATATTGGGTAACATCAGCTGGTATGTAAGGTTCGACTGGTAGGAAAGCATCCACTGGATGTGGAGTCCTACTGGTTCGAATACACCTACTGCAGCTGACCATTGTATTACCAGCTGAGCTTAAATAACCATGATAGAACTATAACAGAAATTCCCCCTAAATTTATGCACATAAACTAACTAATTCCCCCTGAATTCATTACCCAAACAAAATAATCAAGAAGTAATTTCAATTAAACCAAGAATATTTCGAAAGTAAGAAAACTTAGCGTCCGGTAGGGGTTTTGTGAAAATGTCTGCTGCCTGTTGTTCGGTAGAAATATACTCCCGCCTAATTTCTTTCTTCATAACATGATCTCTGATAAAATGATGACGGATGTCAATATGTTTTAGTACGAGTATGAAGAACTGGATTGTATGTTATGGCAATGGCAGACGTATTGTCACAGAAAATAGGAGCCTCTGTGGACTCAATTCCATAGTCTCTGAGTTGTTGCTGAATCCAGAGGCAGTTGAGCACAGCAGCTTCCAGCAGCAAGGTACTCTGCCTCTGCAGTGGAAGTTGCAATGGATGTCTGTTTCTTGCAACCCCATGATATCAATCGATCACCAAGGAATTGACAATACCCCACTGGTGCTTTTCCTGTCAATTTTGCATCCAGCATAGTCAGCATCTGAGTATCCAATAAGATTGAAGGTTGAGTCTCTTGGATACCATAGACCAACATTCTCAGTGCCTTTCAAATATTTTAGGATCCTTTTAACAGCAGTGAAGTGCGACTGCTTGGGATTTGCTTGAAACCGGGCGCACATACATACTGCAAACATAATATCTGGTCGGCTGGCTGTCAAATATAGTAAAGATCCGATTATGCCTCGATACATTGTAACTTCGACTGGTATTCCTGAATTATCCAAGTCGAGTTTGGCAGATGAACTCATTGGTGTAGCAACAGCTGAGCTGGTACTCATTCCATATTTCTTCAGTAGCTCTTTAGTGTATTTAGGCTGATTGATCAGGATTCCTTCACTAGATGCTTGACTTGCAATCCTAAGAAAAATGATAGTTCTCCCATCATGCTCATCTCAAATTGGTCCTACATGATTTTAGAGAATCTTTCGCACAATTTTGAGTTAGTACTTCCGAAGATAATATCATCAACATAAATTTGAACTAGCAGAGTATGATCTCCCTTTGTTAAATTTAAAAAGGGTCCTGTCCACCGTGCCAATAATAAAATTGTGCTCTGTCAAATATTTTGATAAGGTTTCATACCAGGCACGGGGAGCTTGCTTTAGACCATACAAAGCTTTATTGAGACGGAAAACATGAGATGGCTGCTGATGGTTTTCAAACATAGACTTCTTCCTGGAGGTTTGCCGTTAAGAAATGCACTCTTAACATCCATCTGATAGACTTTAAAGTCTTTAAACGCAGCAAATGCAAGAATATGCGAATTGCTTCTAGTCGAGCTACAGGGGCAAAGGTTCATCGAAATCAATGCCTTCTTCCTGTCTGTAGCCCTGTGCAACTAATCTTGCCTTATTTCTGATTACTGTACCGTTTTCGTCTAATTTATTTCTAAACACCCATTTGGTGCCAATTACAGTGTGATGCTGTGGTCGTGGTACTAGATACCATACTTTGTTTCGCTCAAACTGATTGAGTTCTTCCTGCATTGCTTCTACCCAACTTGGGTCTAATATAGCTTCATCAATCTTCTTAGGTTCTATATGAGATATGAATGCAGCATGAAGAAATTCATTAATCATTTGTCCTCTGGTGCGTAGAGGAGCAAGAGGGTTACCGATGACCTGCTCAGGTGGATGATCCTTCTTCCACCGGAGCGAAGGTCCAAGAGGGTTGAGTTCTTCAGTTGACTGGATGTGAGTAGGCAAATCAGAGGTTCTGATTGACTCATCTTTCTCATTAGTTCCTTCTACTGCAGCAGGGGTAGATGCAACTGTTTCATTTGTAGCTGGCTGCAGTGCTTGTTGGCCAGCAGACTCCTCTGCTTGAGCTTCAGGAACTTCTGGTTCTAAGGAGCAGTCAGTCCTGCTTCTGTAATCAATCTCATCATCAACATTTTCGTCAATGTAAGTGCTTTCCAGTCGATTACTCAAGTTGTTGATTTGTATGTCAGATAGTATACAATCAGTAGGTTCATCAAATTTTACATGCACTGATTCTTCTACATTAAGAGTTCTATTATTAAATACTCTGAATGCTTTACTAACTGTAGAACAGCCAAGGAATATTCCAGCATCAGATTTGGCATCAAAAGCGGTGAGATGAGTCTTTCCATTGTTGTGAATAAAACATTTGCAACCAAACACATGGAAATAGGAAATATTTGGCTTACTGCCATTCCAGATCTCATAAGGGGTTTTATTTGCTCGCTTATTAATCATTGATCTGTTCTGCATATAACATGCTGTGTTGACAGCTTCTGCCCAAAATCTCTGCGATATTTCTGATTCCGCGAGCATAGTTCGCGCAGCTTCTTTCAAAGTGCGGTTCTTACGCTCAGCAACTCCGTTTTGTTGAGGAGTTCTAGCTGCAGAGTATTCGTGTTTAATACCAAGGTCATCTAGATATGATTCGAGTGATTGATTGGTGAACTCAGTACCTTTATCACTACGAATTCTATCTATCCCACACGATTTCTCATTTTGGAGTCTTTTCAGTAATTTGATCAGCTTTGGAGTAGCCTGATCTTTGCCACTTAGGAACAAGACCCATGTGAAACGAGTGTAATCGTCTATTACCACTAGGGTATACTTCATTCCCCCTAGACTTGTTACTGGTATTGGACCAAACAGATCCATATGCAGCAACTCTAGGCACCGAGAAGAAGATTTACTCCCTTTGTTCTTAAAGGAGGATCTGATTTGCTTACCAAGTTGGCATGCTGCACAGATCTTGTTTTTTGAGAACTCAATTTGGGGCAGTCCAATAACTAGATCAAGTTTACGCAGACTGGCAATAGTTTTAAAATTTTAAGTGACTCAACCGTTTGTACCAAAGCCAATTTTTGGAAGAATTCAGGGCAGCTAAGCAAGTAGAAGAGGTAGGCTGATTAAGATTCCAATCAATTTTATATGTGTTATCATGCCTTCTACCTACGAGTAATATACTGCCATCATTAGATTTAATTGTGCATGAGTGCTGATTGAATTCTACGGAATGACCATTGTCACACAATTGACTTATGCTAATCAAGTTGTAGCATAGATTTTCAACTAAAAGAATATCTTTAATGATGATGTTACCGTAGATAATCTTACCCTTACCCACGGTTCTACCTTTCGCGTTGTCTCCAAAAGTTATTCTGGGTCCGGTGGAGTCCACCAGTTCAGACAATAAGCTCGCATTCCCTGTCATATGTCTAGAGCACCCGCTGTCCAGAAACCATTCTGAGCTCCGAACTGGATGCATTCTAGTTTCCTGCAATTAAAGCGATAAAATTATTGGTACCCAATCCTACTTGGGTCCAGGTAGGATTAGTCCTTTCGGAACCCACACTTGTATGACCCTGAATGACTTAGGTCGGTGTGTGTTCTGAAATGTGTGTGCATTTATGAATATTGGAGATGATTTTGACTGTGAAGTGTGATAATCTGTGTATGCATGTGCTTTTGGTTTGTAGTTCCTATTATTTAGCATATACCTCTTCTGGACAGATTTACAGTTGTAGTACCAGTTGGGTCTAACCTCTCTAGCTGCTCGACCAGTGGGTTTAAGTTCATTTCTGAACTTTTGCCTCGGTTTAGCCTCTTTGAGTGGTTCTACATAACCGATACCTCTGTGATGTGCTTGTTCCTTGATGAGTGTTGCTTTAACAGGTTCTTTAACCAGTTCATAAGGGTCATATACTGTGCTAGATCTTACAAAGTTCATTGATTGAACCTTGCCTTTTGTTAGACACAGTTGAGGTTCATTACCAGATGAACTGCCGTCATTGTTATTATAGCCTATGCCTGTTAAATCACCAGCAAGCCTTATAGACTCAAGCATTTCATCCTTTCTGGTAGTCGACGCATTCCAAGTGCTAACCAGTTTGCTAAGTTTCTGGTAAGCATTCTTGGCTTCATCTCTTTCCTTCACTAGGATACTGGCTGTTTCCCTTAAGCAGTTCAACTCCCTTGATTGTTCACAATCAAGCTTGTTTTCATGCTTTTCAGTTTGGATTGTGTGCTCAGTCTTATAGCTTTCAAAAGATTCATATAGCGTCCGATACTCATTGATCATGTCCTGCAACGCATTGGTAAGTTCACTATGTGTAAATTCAGATAGGTTAGATTCATGTACCTCATTTTCATCATTTGCCATTAAGCAGTGGACTTCCTCGTCTTCACTCTCGCTGGATGAGCTAGTTAACTCTTCTGATTCTGATTCAGAATCAGCCCATTTGCTCTTACTTTCTTCTGCCATCAAGACTTTTTGATCTCTGTCCTTTTTGGATGATCTTCTGGTTTCTTTGGATTTTTTGTAATCCTTGGATCCTCTTTTGTGATCATCCTTTTTGGGTTTTGGACAGTCCGCAATGAAGTGCCCTGGTTTGAGGCAGTTGAAGCATACTCGTTCTTCTTCTTCTGAATTTCCTTTTGAATTCTGCCTCCGAGGATATGATTGATAAGGTCTCTGATTCTTCTTCATGAATTTCCCAAATTTCTTTACAAACATTGCCATAGCATCATTACACATCTTTTCTGGAGTCATTTCTGTAGGAGTAGGCAGAGACTCCGATGCAGTGAGAGCTTTGGTTGGTTGACTGGTATTTGGTTCATCTTCAACCCGAATGCCTAATTCGAATTCATAGGCTTTTAATCAGCAAACAGATCATGTAGATCTATCTTGTTGAGGTCCTTCGATTCTCTCATAGCAATGGTCTTGACATCCCATTCTCTTGGTAGACCTCTCATTACTTTGAGAGTGACTTCTCTGTTTGGTAACTCCTTACCCAGACTGCTTAGTTCATTAATTATTCCAGTCACTCTTTCATCGTACTCGTTGAGAGTTTCTCCATTTATCATTTTGATATGCTCAAACTTCTGTAAAGCCAGAGTAAGCTTGTTTTCTTTTGTTTGATCATTTCATTTACAGAGTTGAGCAATCTTCTCCCAGATTTCTTTAGCGGTAGGGCACATTTTTATTTTGTTGAACATATTTTTGTCCAAAGTTTTGAACAGAATGTCCTTAGCAGCGTTGTCTAGATTTGCTTTTTTCTTGTCTTCATTTGACCATTGAGATCTTTCATTTTCTACCATTTGTGGATCACCACTTGTGATAGAAGCAGCTGTATTGATTTTCATGATCTTCAAAGGTCCTTCAGTGATTACATACCACATATCATCATCTTGAGCACTTAGATGTGCTTGCATACGGATTCTCCAGTCATCATATTCGTCTTTCTTGAACATTGGAATCTTGCTGAATGAGGCCATCAGTTTTTGGTAAATGGTAATTTCTCAAGATTGAGAAGACCTAAGCTCTGATACCACTTGTTAGGATCGGGGTAGTGTTTAGAAGGGGGGGGGGGGGGTTGAATAAACATTAGATACAATTTGGATTTCTTTTTCTGGTTAACTGTAAACTGTTAAGTATTACAGTTGCTTCTCAATATCAGGCAAGTCAGTAGACACTTATTACAGTGCGGAAGACGTCTACAGAACTTGTGAGGAATAAAACTGAAGTAATAAAGCAATAAACAAATAACACGAGAGTTGTTTCTGGAAGTTCGAAGCACAACGCTTCTACGTCTCCCCTTCTTCCTTTGCAGGAAGGATTCACTAGAAGACTTGGTTTACACTTTACAGTATACAACCTTCTTAGGCACTAACACACTTGGCCTAAACTCCTAGCAATCACACTCTTCTTAACTTTTGGTTACAATGGATTCTATGACACTCTTTACAGAATAAACTTTCTAGCTTTGAAAGTTTTTGAGCAGCAGACTTCAATTGAAGATAATCTATCACAGATTCAGTTTAGCTGTTTGTCTGCTCTTTGCTGAACGTTTGGAATATCAGTAGTATGACTTTCTTGTTTACTTTGAAGTATATCTCTTAGTTGAAAATCGCTCAGCTCCTCTTCATTTTCTGCTTGGATGTATTTACAGGTTTTGGATGTCCAACGGTAGCCTTTCTGTATATGGAAGAGATTAGCTTTCCAATTTCATATTGTCTTCTTTCCTATTTTGTAAAGCAACGGCTCTTTTCACTCTGACTGTAATGGTGGCGGAGATATAGCAGGGTGCGCCGCTCTGTTGTACCTTTGTCAGAGAATGTTGTACTGATTTTGTCTCGTTGCTTAGTGCTCTAACTGGAAGCTTAGACTTCTGCTGGTTTTCTTTGTTCAACTGGTCGTTCATCCTCTTATGACCAGTTGATGTCCTTGTTCAGTGAGAGACTATTCAGTTGATAGTTGTCCAGTTTAAGTTTATCCGGTTGATAGCTTGTACGGTTGATGTCTTCACCCGGTTGATGTCTTGTCCGGTTGATGTCCATCCAGTTGATGTCTTATCCAGTTGATGTCTTCATCCGGTTGATGTCTTATCCGGTTGATGTCTTCATCCGGTTGATGTAGTGTCCGGTTGATGTCCATCCAGTTGATGTCTTATCCGGTTGATGTATTGTCCGGTTGATGTCCATCCAGTTGATGTCTTATCCAGTTGATGACTTCATCCGGTTGATGTATTGTCCGGTTGATGTCCATCCAGTTGATGTCTTATCTGGTTGATGTATTGTCCGGTTGATGTCCATCCAGTTGATGTCTTATCCAGTTGATGACTTCATCCGGTTGATGTCCATCCAGTTTATGTCTTATCCAGTTGATGACTTCATCCGGTTGATCTTTGTTATCCGGTAGGACTTCATCCAGTTGATCTTTAATATCCGGTTTGTAATTACCAAAACTTAGAAATCGTTTTCCCAACACAGTTTATCATCAGTTATTTTAATGCCCCTCGCTTCATAACATCATAACAAGCGGTATCTCATCCTCGCTTCTTCATACAAGCGGTATCTCATCATCGCTTAGTATGGCATACCCCGCCTCCATGTGCAAGCGAGCCTGCCCCCTCCCGCTCCACATTTTTAGCGGTATAAGCGGTAAGCATTAAAATCCTCACTGTGATCACACTGACTCGTGGAATACACCTCTTTTATTCCACCACATATATATATGCAACAACAATGCATAAGATCATGTATCAACTCATAGTGCACAACTTTGCATCTATGATGTGTCAAAATAGACAAACATAAGGTACATGTTACCGTTGGGTGCCCGTACGTCACTTACGTACCTTTCCAAAATATAGTGTGTTGTAGGACTCTATCCTCTGCGCTGTGTAGCTATCTGTGAAGGCTCCTCCTTTGCTCCGATTTTTGGAAGGCTTCTAAGCAATAAAAATGGTTGAACTCCTTCCTATCTTGCTCAGTAAGTGTTGGACGATTTTTGGGAGAGAAAGGGAGGGATTTCAGACATGGAAAGGTGGAGTGGGAGAAGGGGAAAGGGGTATGGGTGAGCAGCTGGCAGCAGGGTATGGGTCAAGGGGGGTGGTTGGGTGGTGGGTTAAGTGATGTGTTATGTTTTGGTCCCGGTATTTAGCACGATGTATTAAAATATCCTCACATGATATTTTATAGTATTTACTCAATAAAATACTTCAAATCTCATTTAAACATGCTTTACCAAAACAAATACACTCACCCCAAATTAATCATGCCACAACCCCAAATTCCCAACATATAACACATGCACCCTGAAATAACTTTCCCCAATATAATTAATTCAATACAAAGAATTAATACCACAATCTTCATAACATGATTAATATTTAAAAACACATAATCATTTCGGGGATATCACAGTATCGGTACTTTGGCCTACCGTTTGGCTCTACCGCCGTCTTTATCTGGTATTCATGATGTCTTTCACGTCTCTATGTTACGGAAGTATGAGCCAGACCCGTCTCATGTATTACAGCCTATTGAAGTACAGTTGGACTCAGATGTATCCTACGTAGAACGACCAATCAGAATTCTAGATCGAGAGGATCGCAGATTACGAAGCAAGGTTATACCGATTGTCAAAGTTCAGTGGGATCATCGGGGTGTCGAGGAGGCTACGTGGGAGACGGAACGGCATATGGTGCAGCATTACCCGGAACTATTTTCCGGTATGTTATTTATGTTTAGTTTCCTTTTGGGGGTAAGTGCATGCGATTTCGAGGACGAAATCTTATAAGTAGGGGAGTATTGTGACACCCCGAAATAATTAATTACAATTTGGGCATTAATGATGTTTATATGATTAATTATGGTGATAATTGATTTATGTGTTGAAATTACTTATCTTGTTGAAATGCTTAGTCACATGGTAGGCGTGACCTAGGGGTTGCATTTCAGGGTGCATGTTATGCATGTTAGAAAATGGGGTGTTAACATGATTTATTTGTATTGGTTGTTAATTATGTGGAAGATATGAATTTAGTGGAAGTTTGTTGAATTTTTGTAAAATGCTTTTAAAATACCATGTTGGGGTATTTTATACATCATGTTAATTTTGAGGTACAATTTTTATAACCCTTATAACCCCTTTACCCCACTATACCCACCTCACTTTACCCATCACTTTTAAATCCCCAATTCTCATCCCCAACCCTAACCCATTCCCATTTTCGAAATTGAGCAAGAGAGGAAGGAGGAATCCTTGCAAAAGTCTTGTTTGTGGGATTTGTTGTAGGATTTGGAGTCCTCAAGAGGTATGGAACCCTTCCTAAAGTTTTTATGATGTTTGGTTTAATTTTGAAATGGGTTTTGATTGTTTGAAATGGGTTTATTTTGGGTTGGTATGATTTTTGGATGGGTGTAGGATTTTTGGTTGTTTAATGGTGTAAAATGAAGGTTTGAAGTGTTTTTATGTTATTGGTTTGTTGGTGTAAGTGTTGGTGAAGATGGGGAAGAATTTATGGTGCAAAATGGTGATTTTCGATGTGCAGGGATCGACGATCGATCGCCCGTTTCTGGTGATCGATCGCGAGCCAGCAGTAGGCTCCAGAACCATTTGGCGATCGATCGCCACTTTTGGGCGATCGATCGGTGAGGCTGGCGATCGATCGCGCCAAATGTGGCGATCGATCGCCGAAGACAAAAAAAATTGGCAACGGGCAGTGTGATCTCGCGATCGATCGGGACATCTCGGCGATCGATCGCGAGACACAGAAATGTGTGTTTTTGATTATTTTGTGGGAGTTTTGGATATTGGACTATAATTGGCTTCTAATATCGATTTGTATGGTTGTGTAGAACCATCCCAGGTACCCACAACTTCAAGGAGATAAAGTTCTCCAACTTCTCCAGTTTTGGAATTAAGGTACGTAAGAGACGTACGGGCATCGGACGGTAAAACACACTCTTATACTATGATTACGCAATTATTGCATAAGTATGGTGTTTATGATGATGATTATTATAAGTAAAGATACAATGATGTCTATGATGAGTAAAGATGATATGATGTTTACGATAATGTTTATGATAAGTGAAGATGATGTTTATGATGAGTAAAGATGCTATCATGTTTATGATGTATGTTAAACTATGTTATTAGAAATGTTAGAATGTTCCGGTAGTTGTTATGGGCTAGCGAGGAAGGTACTTACCGCTGACATAGCTAGCGAGGAGATATATCCGCTATCAAGGTGTAGCGAGGGATATCACAGTACCGCTATATGTCGTAGCGAGGGAGCCAATTGTGCC
This sequence comes from Haberlea rhodopensis, assembly GCA_907163345.1. Classification (NCBI taxonomy): domain Eukaryota; kingdom Viridiplantae; phylum Streptophyta; class Magnoliopsida; order Lamiales; family Gesneriaceae; genus Haberlea; species Haberlea rhodopensis. The sequence continues at coordinate 10,346 of CAJQUN010000986.1, forward strand.
GCTGTCATAGCAGGACCAGAACAGTCATATTTCTAATTAACATTGTTGATTATGAGCATATAAGTGAAGTACAATTTTAATCATTTATGTCAAGAACTAATGATTACATGCATGACTATGAAACATGGACAACAAAAGTGAGTATATGTTAACCAGGAAGTATATGTTAACTATTATTTTCATGCATTTATTTATATGCCATTGTCTTATGATGTTAAATAATGATGTGCATGCTCATGATGGGTTGTTCTTGTATGTACACTTTTGGACTGAAGGGCTAAGGGTCGGGTTGAGGCAGTGAACTACGAGGAGCATGAAAGAATTTAGGTTACAAGATTTTTTGGATAGTCTCTACTCTAGGAGTAGTGTAAATCTATAGCTTTAACATTCATTATCGATAATGTAATTAATTAGCTTTTGAAATTTTATTTTTGGCCTGTAATCCTATTAGCTCAAGGCTACAACCGGAACCCTAAGATGTTATTAATGCATGTTTAGTCCATAATACGTTATTATAATGATGTTAAGGTAGAAAGACCCTACACAATGCAATCCTATTACATTTTTGCTTCCATTATACATGTCTTGATGATGCTCCATCTTCAATCTCGGTCTCCCACTAATTCTAAAGATTTTACATCTAAATCATGCAAACGAGAATATGGATACAAATCCGGGGTGGAATACATCAGAAAATAGAGGGAGCAAGCTCGCATGTCCGATAACCAAAATCACAATTATAATGAAATAATAAAACCTAAAGATTCACCTAAACACATTAGTCAAGGCCCGTAATCATCCATCATGCAATCACATCATATGTAATTAAACATTAAACTAAATAATTACATCATATGTAATTGTACTAATTACACCACATGTAATTAGATCACAATCATGAATTTATTCTATCGTTTTCTCATTAATCGTATCATTTATTGAAAACAAAATTAACAAATTAAATAAAACAATTTTATTTAATTTCTAATTACTTAAATTTCAATTAATTGATAAAATCTATATTTTACCTTTCAAATCATAACATTAATTGAAAATAAATTAAATGAAACATTTTCATCTAATTTTTTAATTAATTTTTAAAATCTCTATTTTACACATAATAAATTAAAATTCATATTTTTAATAAATAATTTATTATGATTTGTTATTTCAAAATAATATCCAAAAAATATCTAAAATGACCAAAAGTTAATTTATGGATATCAAACCAATTTGGATCCAAAATTAAAAATTTAAACAAAACATCCAATAAATTTCGAAAAATCGACCAGCAATTTTTTATTTTATTTTAATCTTCCGATATTCACTGTTCATCAAACCCTAACCCATGAATTGTTCATGGTCTCCTTAACAGGCAGCGGCGGCTAGGGTTTCATAAACCCTAGCTCGCGTCGCCACACCTCGCCCATCCAGGAGTCTCGCACACATCGAGTTCGTCTGAAAAATTCAGAAGCCCGGCGCGAGAAGTTGGAGAAAAACAGGTCGCTCATAGCAGTTTCTGGTTCGCGATTTTGGGCGCTACCTGATCGCGATTTGCGCAGATCAACCAACTCTGCAGCGCGCACGCTGACAGAGAATGTTTCTCCGTCGTGTGCGTCGCCGCCTTGCTTCCTCCACGAGTGACGATGAGTTATGGTTTTCCGACGAGTTCTTGTTTTCCGGCGACGGGTTTTGGGTATCGATTAAAACATCTTTTAATCTCTTTTCTATATATTTTCGTAATTTTTGAAATACGATTAGTATTGGTGAGAAACAATCTAATAAAAATAATTATCAAATACATGAATCAAAGCGCAATCTGGCTCTGATACCACTGTTGGGTTTTCGTCCCCCGGCGTCAGATCCAAACGCAACGAAAATAAACATAAACCATTCTAGAATCGAAGACGGATCGATTGTGCCTGATTCATATATTAGAACATGCATAAATCGAATATAAATGCATATAAAGAAATTACTGATAACAGCGAAATCAATCTGATGGTGGTGATCCTCTAGTCCAATCAATCTGATCAGATCTACAAGCTCAACACCAGTGCTAGTGTGATGTCGGCTTATTAGGGTATATTGAATGGGGGTGAAATAACCCTAGAATGAATGTTATATTTATAGTGATAATAAATTAGCTAATTGAGCTAGGGTCCATAAAGCTCATCGAGCCAATATTTGGTTTGCTGGGTATTTTATGCTAACATATTTTTTTCATACTTAAATCAATCATTGTGTGAGAAGGTGAATGTATTTTATATAATATTTTTTCATAAGTAGTTTTTTATATATATATTGGCACATGATGCCTGTAAGTGAATGAATTCTAATATAAATATAATTTTATATGTAATAAATTTGTTTATGAAATAAAAAAATATTAGAGTATTTTTTATTCAAAATTAATTTTTAGTTTTTATTTTGTTTATGTATTGATTTTTTTTAAAAAATAATGGTTTAATAGAAATTTAGTATTTTTGCAAAAAAAATGGCGTTTTATCTTATTGGAGGCAAATTTTATAATATTGTATTGGATATATATAGTAATATATAGTAACGAATAATTATAAAATCTTTAAATCTGGAAATTAAAGAATTTATTTATTTATTTAAAGGTAACATAAAACTTATGTGTACCATCTGTATTAGATCACTGTAGAGTCCCTGGGATTTTAATAGGGACAGTCCATATTTAATGTGAGGATTTATTGATTGAGTACTTCAATATTTACTTTATTTTGTGGACATCGAAATGTATGCAGATTGTGCAGAAGCTATTTATTTACTGATTTTTGGCAGTTACTCTAATTTATTGCAATAAATAGCACTTCGGGTACTTCCAATAAATATCTAGTATTCTATTTTTTAATATTATTATTGCATTTCCCCTCTTTTACTTGTTGTCTACTCGGAATCTTCAATATCTGCTGCTCCAGGGGTAAAGTTACGCATTTGTATAAGGGACTGGAGGTAAAGAGATTGCGAGATTTGGGGGCAGAGCCCCAAAAAGAACTTTTGAAGATTTATATATCCATTTAGTCCATTCATTTCCTTCATAGGAAAATAAAAAATAGGTTCACTAAATGTGAAATATATTATTTCTTGACCACATTGAAAACAAATATACCCATTTTAATCAATCATAATCTTCTTGATGACCATTAACAATACATAAAAAGTTATTAGATAATAGCTATTGATGTATAAGCTTCATGAAAGATATTAGCATTCATTTACTTGAGGAAGATGAGCGAGCCAAAGAGAAGCAAGGACGCTTTCAAGATGATAAAGGCCAATGAACGATTGAGTGGAACAAGATCCAAAGATTGAATAACATAATTGTTCTTTTTTACCCAAGAGTGCAAGAGTTTTTACTAGAAAAACTATTCAAATTAATATATACAAGGGAGCTTAAGTTTAAAAAGAAAAGTTTTTACAAGACAATATTTCTAAAATAAATATTTTTTTATTAAAAATAATGTATATCTACATATTTTTTAATTTTTTTTAAAATTATGTATATCTACTTATTTAAACAAATTGACTTAAAAATATGAGAAATTGGGACAAATAGATATGAAATTATTTAACTTCTAAAATTTCTAAAAACAAATGTTTTTTTGGGTAAATAACAAATCATAAATTTTTATGAGATGATAAAATCAAATATTTTATGGTGCAAATCCAAAAAGTTTATGAAGTGGGATGTCTGGGTTTTGAATTCTCGACCAAAGCCACTGTCAGATGTGCAACAATCATCTGCAACACACTCCATTTGGTTATTTATCCTAAACAAATATATATATATATATATATATATATATATATATATATATATATATACACACACACTAATTATGGCTGGGTTGGGTGGACTTAAGCCCATCCTAACCCCTATTGTAGATCTGCACCTGCATGCGGCTTGTTGTAGGGAATTTTTATCCCAACCGGGAGTCACCTGGAACATTACTTTTGGTGTGGATATAACAATTGGATGATGTGGATCCTACCACATCATCAAATGTCTCAAACTACATGGGGAGTGTTACCCCCATGCAGGATAGAATTTTCCAATGTTGTGTTGTATCTGGCTGTCACAATCTTTGCTTATGATATCAATTAACAAAAACTTTTTGATATCCCTGAATTTGCACATATGCTTTATGGTTTTAATGTTGATTTTGAGGATATTTTGGTGTTAAATTAATTATGGTTGTGAGAAATGTATGGTTATGCAGTGGGCATGAACTGGTGTTATATTTTCAGGGTGCATGTGATGCATAGTGGGGAGGGTTTGGTGAATTGGCATGATTTAATTGAGATTAGTTCTAATTAATCTGGAAAGCATGTATAATATTTGTTATGGTACATTTTGTTGGTTAATGCTTTAAAATATAATGTTGGGATATTTTACTACATCATGCTAATTAGTTGGACACCATTTTAATTTAAACCCCTGTGATGCCCGTGGATTATTGGTGTTAATCTCGGTGTGGTAATAATCCTTAATGGATTTTTATTGTGGCAATTATGAATTAATTACGATTTTGGAACTCCCGGGGATTTTAAATCCGATTTTTGGAGTCTTTGGACCCAATGGATGAGATTGTATTCTCGTCGTGGTGATAACCTTGTAGTTTGGTCTTTGGTGAGATTTGGGGTCCGGAGTATTTTGTATTGGGGCTGGTAATTAAAATAGAGATTAAGATGTAATTATTGAAAACAGATGATTTTTAATGAGTCATGATGTATTTGTGGAAGGATTGGTATTTTCAAGTTTTGGTACTATATATACCAAGTAGACTCGGTATTCCGTCATTTGGCACGGAACCCTTCCCTCTCTCCCCTTTCTCTACGCCTAACCCTTCCCCCATTTCCCCTCTTTTTCCCTTGGAGGAAAAATCATTGGTAGCTTGGCTCGGGAGCCGGATTTCTCGAAGATAATCAGCTATTAATCTTTCCCTCACCATTGTCTTCGATTTGGTAATGGTATTGTAGATTTTGGTTGAGGTTTTGGTTGGTTTTGAATTTAGGATTTTTTGGTTAAAAATCCAAAGTTGAGTTTTTCGAGTTTTTATTGGTTTGAAATGGAGTATTTGAGGTGTTGAAGGTGTATGGAGTGTTGGTTTTGAGTTTGGGTGTGAAAACAAAATGGAAGCTCGAGTTTTTCGGAAAATCGCAGGCCGCGATCGATCGCCGAGGGGCGCCGATCGATCGCGACGAGCAGCTGGATTTTTGGTGATGATGAACAGTGCGGACGATCGATCGCGAGGTCTCGGCGATCGATCACGAGTGGGTTGGCGATCGATCGCGAGGATTGGCGATCTATCGCGAAGAGGCGCTGTTCGGCCACTGGTTGGGGGCGATCGATCGCGATGAAATCGGCGATCGATCGCCGCTCGCAGATTGTTGTTTTTTCAAAAATTTTGGAAAATGTCGGGATTTTGGAATCAAGGTTTGAGTGACCCATTTTCGGGACTATCTCCACATTCCAATGGGAATGCTATACTTTTAAATGGATTGGTTGGAGCCAAAGTTTATTAAAACGAAATTTTCGGTTGAGTCTTTAGCTATCTTTTAAACTTTTAAAATGGTATATTTTGGGTATTATGCATGCTTAACCCGGGGTCTTTTAAAATGGTAAATCGTCATGGATTGACGATAAGTTTGGGGAACGTGCTTGGGCACGTGGTTGCATGCTTGTGAAGGGAAGGAAAAGCTTGGTTTGAAGGGTTTTAAAAACCTTGCAAAAAGAGGAGCAAAAGTAGAGGGGTAAGTCATACTCTTTTTTTCAGAGTTTTTGGGTGGGTTTGGTTTTGGTGGGATGATTTTTATGCATGCTAGTATAGGTTTGAACGAAACCTTGGTATGAATGTTTACATGGAAGTATTATGAAGTTCCTAGCATGTTTGTTCGAGCATGTTACATATGCTATGTGTTGGTTTTCTTATGAAAATAAGTGCTCGAAAATCTGGGCAGAACTGGCATGCCCTGTTTTCCTGAATTTTTGGATGAGGTTGAAGATTTTGATGATGTTATGATGCATGTTAGCTTAGGTTTTGTTAAACCTTTGATTTGAACACATGCATGGTAGTTTTATGAAGCTTATAACATTTTTGTTCAAGCATGTTTTACGCTTTATGAAGTAGAAATGATGGTAGGAAACGAGGTGCTCGAAAATCTAGGGAAGCCCCGATTTTTCAGAGTGCTCGATCGATCGAAACTTTAGTCCCGATCGATCGAGCGAGGCAGATTGTTTAATGTATGTTTTGAAATTCAAGGACCGATCGATCGAAGGATATACCGATCGATCGGTGAAACTCTTCGATCGATCGATAATTCCTTCCGATCGATCGATCGAGGCATGGTGTTTGGGCACTGTTTATGCATATTTTCTCGATCGATCGAGACCTTGGGGCCGATCGATCGAGAGAGGCAGAATGTCAAAAAAAATATGATGATGATTTATTTTGTTAAGTTTATGGTATAGGATTGTATTGAGGCATCTAATATGGTATTATGTAGTTTTGTAGAACCATCCTAGGTACCTGCGCAATCAAGGAGATAGAGTTATCTACTTCTCCTCCTTTTAAAAAGGTACGTAAGAAACGTACGGGCATCGGACGGTAAAACACGCCTCTACATTATGACTATGCATTTATCGTGTGGGGTCCTCGTTTACTTAATCCTTATGTATCCATTAAACATACATATGTGAGTCTGAATTAAGTAATATACCATGCACGGATTAAGAGTTCATACTAGTTAAGTTGTTTACAAGGTTATCAAAAACCTAACAAACTATACATATCATGTACATAAACAACCTAATTCAAAAGAACTCCTAGGCAGTGGTTCCCCTCGCAGCGGAAATCATGACTCACGCTCCCCACGTCTATGAGTCCCTACAGAAACATTCACAACGTGAGTATAGATAACAACTATCTCAGTGCAATATCAAAACACAATATCAATATCAATGATAAAGCACAATAAAGCAGATAACGTGAATGTTCTGTATCATGCATCCACAAATGCACTATGTCATGACATGTCTCAACAAGTTCCCTATTATCACGAGTCTCATATGATATGCCTATTCAGCTCAATATGTCAGTGAAACCACATCACATCTTCATATTAGCAGCACATATCATAGTACCATACTCATCTGTGATAATAACCAGAGCATATACCCACACCAGGCGTATATCTCTCAAGCCAAAGCATATGTAGTATATCTATCGTGGCTACGATCCCAGCCCAAGCATATGCCCCACACTAGCATATCTATCCAGGCACCGATCCCAGTCAAAGCATATGCCCAACACTAGCATATCTATCGTGGCAGTCAAAGCATATACCCCACCAGGTATATCTATCAAGACAATGATCGTACCAAAGTATATACACATATCTTTCAAGGCATCCATACCACTCATATGAAATCTATGTATGCACATGCATATGATACTACCAATCATATGACACAACGATAACATAAATCATATGATATCAAAACCATAATAGCATCATCATATCATATCTATACTCCGTACGTCAACACGTACCTGTACTGCGACACAAACGAGATAAAGCAGTTGTCAATAGCTAAGTGCCTCGTTGTCCTGTCCCCTGTGATGGTGCTACAACAATGCCAACAATATATCATGTTATCATAGGCATTAAAATCAAATTCCACAAAATATTTGATTTTTCAAAATATTAACACTGGCGATCGATCGCGATCAACACCGATCGATCGCCAAAACTCTCTGCCCCCTCGCGATCGATCGCAACAACTTGGCGATCGATCGCCACAAACTTTCACCGCCTTAACATTTACTCTGCATCGGCGATCGATCGCCACAAAGCTCGCGATCGATCGCCGATGTCCAGAAAGTTTTGACAATGGCGATTTTCAAGCTTATCTCTATGGTTCTTCTCCTACACCTCATATTAAACCACTTCAACATGTTTCTTGCAATCCCTAGGAACATATGAACATAATTCTAACATCATAGCTTCCAATTCAAAGCATAGAAACATGATATGTTTGTTCACATGCACACTTGAGCTTTCCCTTCACATATATCAACATGAATGACATAATTCAAGTATACAACTATAAATTTCTTACCAAGATGGTACAATTCCACTTCACACACCCTCCTAGCTCAAGTTACAAGTGAAATCCAAGCTCAAACCAACAACTCCTTGAAAGAAATGGAGAGGAGCTTGTGTAGTGTTTTAGTAGGTGTAAAAGGTGTTGTATGTGATTTCATCCCCTTAATCCACTTGATATAGGATCTTTAGTTCCTTAAGTCCCTTGCTATCATACCATTTAAAGGTAATTACATGCTAACTAACATGTACATGCAATGCACTCCAAATTCAAATGCAACTCTAATGCACATGAAAGTTACATGCATACTCAAATGCAAACTCATATGCACATGTTGATGCACTTTCAACACTTAATCCATAATTCACATGTTTATAGTATGAATGTAGTACACACCATGTTTCATGCCTTCTCATATTTCATTTCATATATGAATCAATTCATTCTTGGTTCCACTCGAACCCCCATTATCATATTGTCAAGCGATATAATTACACCATAATCATATCATACGTGTATTAAACAAATCGAGGCATTACAATTCTCCCCCACTGATTGAATTTCGTCCTCGAAATTGTAGATACATAACATGCATATCAAAATACGCAACTCAACAATACTACGATATGACAATAGGAAACATGATCATGTATGCAACACTACAGTGTATATGTACCAACCGTAACATAAAACTGTAAAATCATACCAGTAAACAAATCCGGATACCGTTGCATCATATGCTGCTCCGTCTCCCACGTTGCCTCTTCGACACCCCGTCTGTCCCACTGTACCTTTACCATAGGAATCACTTTGTTACGCAACCTGCGTTCAGCTCGATCCAAGATCATAACCGGTCGTTCCTCATACGACACATCTGTATCCAACTGTACATCAGGTAACTGTAATACGTGACTCGGATCTGGTTCATACTTCCTCAACAGTGAAACATGAAAAACATCATGAATACTACTCAAAGCTGGTGGTAGTGCCAAGCGATATGCCAACGTACCAATACGTTGCAACACCTCATATGGACCAACATACCGTGGAGACAATTTTCCACGCTTACCAAATCGTACTACACCTTTAAAAGGTGAGATTTTCAAGAATACACGGTCACCAACTTGAAATTCAAGTGGTCTACGTCGCTTATTGGCATAAGCAGTCTGTCTATCCTGAGCAGCTTTCAGTTTCAATCGAATTACCTTGATTTTCTCTTCCATGTCATGAATCATATCCGGTCCATGTAAGGAAGACTGATCCACATCATCCCAATACAATGGCGATCTACATCGTCGCCCATACAAAGCCTCAAATGGTGCCATCTGTATACTAGACTGATAACTGTTGTTATATGAAAATTCTACTAATGGCAATGACTCTTGCCAAGAAGTATCAAACTCTAATACACAGGCACGCAACATATCCTCAAGCGTCTGTATCGTACGCTCTGTTTGTCCATCTGTCTGCGGATGATATGCTGTACTCAACCGCACTTCAGTTCCCAACGCCGTCTGTAACCCTTCCCAGAAATGAGAAGTAAATCTCGGATCCCTATCCGATACAATGGAAACTGGAATACCATGTAGCCTCACTACATGTTGAATGTACAACTGCGCCATTCTCAGATATGTATATGTCATACAATATGGCACAAAATGAGATACTTTGGTAAGTCTGTCAACAATTACCCAAATTGCATCGCAACCAGAAGACGTCCGTGGCAAATGAGTCACAAAATCCATCGTGATATGTGTGAGACCCCGTTATCACATCAAGATATTAAGGTGCAATTTAGAGAACTAAACATACATGTGATTATATCAGAGTAATGTGCCGTGTTGATTAACCTGAGCTTTAGAGATTACAGTACCAAAATGTTCCAAAAAGGAAAGACGTACTTCCTACAAAGGTACTACATCATAGTCTTACTCTACTCAGTAGAAGCTATACAAAAACTCTAACATGCTAATCCTGTAGCACTCCTTACAGCTCAGCATATCAACCCCGGCCCTGGTTCTCGTCAACAAAAGCACCTACAAAGACAACCCCCAACACATGAGCATAACACAATTCATATTTAACATAATATGAAAGTAAGGCATAAATGCAAATCTTAAACACAAGTCCTTCCTGTATTTCCAGCATTTATATCGCCCATTGGTTGTCCCTGTACCATAAATTCATAATAGAAACACATTATATGAATGTATGGATATGCAATGTCATGACATTCATTTTCCCTTAAATCCTTATTTCATCCTGAGCCCTTATCATTAGTACATTTTAATGCTTCTTGCTACTCCATGTAAGCGGAATTCTTCCTCGCTTCCAATGGACTTTAGCATTGCTACTCCATGTAAGCGGAATTCTTCATCGCTTCCAATGGACTTTAGCGTAAGCCATTAAAATCCTTACTAAGATAACTTTGACTCGTGAAATACACCTCTTATATTTCACAACATACATATGCAAAAACAATGCATAAAACATGTATCATAATCTTAATGCACCACATTGCATTCGTCATGTGTCATAAAGACAAACATAAAGTACATGTTACCGTTGGGATGCCCGTACGTCGCTTACGTACCTTTCAAAAGATAGAGGAGTCAATCGACTTTATCTCCTCGGTTGTGCTGGCACCTGGGATGGTTCTACATAGCCACACAACACAATATTAGGCACCTCATAATAATACGGAAACAAAACTAAATTTAAAACCACACAAATCCTTTAATATCATCTCGCGATCGATCGCCCATGAGCCCCGATCGATCGCGAGATGCTACTGCCTCGCATACCAGAAAAATTCAATCCGCGATCGATCGCCACTATATTGGCGATCGATCGCCAAAACTCACTGGAACGTCGCGATCGATCTTGCCTCCTTGGCGATCGATCGCCAACCTTGTTCCTTCGGCGATTTTCCAGAATTGCTTAACACCGATATTTATACCCTTAAATCTAACATGTAGGACATAATACATACCAAGACCATCATGCTAGCATTTGAACTACACTACCCTGAGTGTATTCAAACCAAATATACACCCTGAGCATAAACCTACATGCATAAACATCGATCATTTAAACAAGTACTGGATCAACTTTTTCTGGAAACAGGGCACATTTTCATTTCCAGAATTCTTGAGCACCTCTTTTCATGCTATTAAAACTAACACATATAACATAAACCGTGCTCAACTAAACATGCCATGGGTTTCACAAAACTACCAAGCATATTTTTACATCAAAGGTTTTCCAAAACTTAAGTTTATCATGCATGATAACACCTTCATAAAAGTACTCTTCGCACATATATTTCCAGAAAACAGGGCACTTGAACCCTGCCCAGAATTTTCGAACACTACCTTTCACATGATTAAATCTTTCACATAACACATGCAACATGCTCAAGGAAATATACTGGTACCTTCAACAAGTTACCATACATAAAAACACATCAAAGGTTCAACCAAAACCTAAGTTAGCATGCTTCGAAACATCATGGTAAAACCCTTCCTAACTTGGAAAACAGAGTACTTCTCTGCTCGGGTGTTCGAGGAGCCCTTTTCTCTAGCACAAATCTAGCACATAAAGCATGCAAGTTTCTTAACTAAACATGCTAAGGGCTTCACAAACATCACATAAAGGTATTCATAACAAGATAACATCAAACCCTAAGCTAGCATGCCAAATCTGCTACAAAGAACAAGCATGCCAGGAAACTTGAAAACTGGGAAAAAATGTGACTCCTCACCACTTTTGCCCTGCGATTTTCTATATGAAAAGAAGCATGAAACCCGATCACTTTTCTCCTGGAACTCGACCAAGTTGCAGAGAAAATAAGGGAAAAAGGAAGGAAGCTTTTGGAAGAGGCAAGACCCAAAATATCTAAGTCCAAACATGCCTACAAGTCAAACTGCTTTCCCAGAAAACAGGGGTGGGCGTGGGTTTGGTTGCAAGTGGGGGGTTGGGTGGTTGCATGTGGGGTGGTGTGTGGTGTTTAATTGTGTCCCGGTATTTCATACGATGTATAAAAATATCCCTCCTCGATATTTTATTACTCTACCACATCAACACAACAATTAAATAAATTAATCCCACATACAAACGCTTTAAACATATAGGTTCATAATTAACCACCCTTAAATGCATGATTACCCACATAATCATTTCGGGGATATCACAATACTCCCCTACTTATAAGATTTCGTCCCGAAATCAAACATGCTGCTAACTAGAAATAAAACAGTACATAAACGCATACCAGAAAACAGTTCTGGATAGTACTGCACCATGTGTCGCTCTGTCTCCCACGTGGCCTCCTCGACACCCCTACGATCCCACTGAACCTTGATCATAGGAATAACCTTGTTCCGAAGTCTGCGGTCTGCTCTATCCAAAATCCTGATAGGCCGCTCCACATAAGAAACATCGGACTCAATCTGCACCTCTGAAGGCTGCAACACATGTGAGGGATCTGGCTCATACTTCCTCAGCATAGACACATGAAAAACGTCGTGTATGCCAGACAGAGAGGGCGGTAAAGCCAACCGGTACGCCAGAGTACCAATACGCTGTAAGATCTCATACGGCCCTACGTACCTCGGGGATAACTTCCCTCGCATCCCAAACCGTACTACGCCTCTGAAGGGTGAGATCTTTAAAAACACTCTGTCGCCTAACTGAAACTCCAACGGTCTACGCCGCTGATTGGCATATGCTGCCTGTCTATCCCTGAGCTGCCTTCATCTTTGTTCTGATAACCTTAACTTTCTCTTCCATTTCCTGAACCAACTCAGGTCCTCCAACCGACTTACGGTCCATGTCATCCCAACACAAGGGTGACCTACAACGCCTACCATAGAGGGCCTCGAAAGGAGCCATCTGAATACTTGCCTGGTAGCTGTTGTTGTAAGAAAATTCCACCAAGGCTATCGAGTCCTGCCATGAAGTGTCGAACTCCAGCACACAAGCCCTCAATATATCTTCGAGCGTCTGTATCGTACGCTCGGTCTGTCCGTCCGTCTGGGGATGATAGGCTGTGCTCAACCTCAACTCTGTACCTAGAGCTGTCTGCAGACCCGCCCAAAAGTGAGATGTAAACCGCGGATCTCGATCTGACACAATCGAAACAGGGATCCCGTGCAATCTCACCACATCTCTGACATATAACTGCGCCATTCTTAAGTGCGTGAAGGTCATACAGTAGGGAATGAAATGAGCACTCTTAGTCAATCTGTCCACGACTACCCAGATGGCATCAAAACCCGAAACAGTCCTCGGCAAGTGGGTCACGAAATCCATAGATACGTGCTGCCACTTCCACTCGGGTACTTCTAAACTTCTTAGTTCACCTCCAGGCCTTTGTCTCTCAGCTTTCACTTGCTGACAAATCAAACAACGCTTGACAAAAGAGGTGACATCCTGTTTCATACGCCTCCACCAGAACTGGCTGCGTAGATCCTTATACATCTTCTTCCCACCTGGATGGATACTCATCCTGCTGCAATGAGCTCGCTGTAATATACCTTGGCGCAACTCGGGTGTATCTGGAACCACCCATCTGTCGCCGAGCCTCAGAGAACCGTCATCAGCCACTCTGAATCTCGATGGTTGTCCTGAATGAACCACTAACATCCATCTCTGAACCTCTACATCGGTCCCCTGAGCCTTCCTGATGTGATCAAATATAACAGGCTCAGCTAGCAAGGTCAAAACCTGTACTGGTGAAGAAGATACATCATAATCGAATCCCAAATGGCAGTAGGAGCTAAACATAGCTGACAGAGACATAGCATCCTCTGCTGTGCTCCTCACCTTCCGACTCAAAGCGTCGGCTGTCAAATTTGCCTTTCCCGGGTGATATTCGATTTCACAATCGTAGTCCTTCAGCAGGTCCATCCATCTCCTCTGCCTCATGTTCAGCTCAGCCTGTGTAAACAAGAACTTCAGGCTCTTGTGATCAGTGAAGATGGTGAATGAGGTACCGTATAAGTAGTGTCGCCATATCTTCAAGGCGAACACTATAGCTGCCAACTCCAGATCATGGACTGGATACCTCGTCTCATGTGGCTTCAACTGTCTCGAAGCGTAAGCCACTACATGTCTGTCCTGCATCAGCACGCACCCTAATCCCTGTAGAGATGCATCGGTATAAAGAACAAATCCTTTGTTCTCCTTGGGTATCACTAGAACTGGCGCAGTAGTCAGTCTGTGCTTTAATTCCCGGAAACTCTGCTCACAAGCCTCTGACCAACAAAATGGGACTCCCTTCTGAGTCAGCTGTGTAAGTGGCTTGGCGATCTTTGAGAAACCCTCGACGAAACGTCGATAATAGCCAGCCAGACCAAGAAAACTTCGAATCTCACTGACTGAAGTAGGGGTAGACCAATCCATAACTGCCTCTATCTTCCTCGGGTCTACTGATATCCCCTCTCGTGATATGATATGGCCCAAAAATGCAACACTGTTCAGCCAAAACTCACACTTGCTGAGTTTGGCGTATAACTGATGATCTCTGAGGATCTGGAGTACTATCCTCAGATGATCGGCATGATCCTCCTCATTCCTCGAATAGACTAGGATGTCATCAATAAACACGATCACAAACTGATCGAGGTACTCCTGAAATACTCTGTTCATCAGGCTCATAAAGACTGCAGGTGCATTTGTCACACCGAACGGCATCACCAAGAACTCATAGTGCCCATACCGAGTTCTAAAAGCCGTCTTTTGGACATCACCAGCTCTAACCCGTACCTGGTGATAGCCTGACCTCAAATCTATCTTGGAGTACACCTCCGTACCCTGAAGCTGGTCGAACAGATCATCAATCCTCGGAAGCGGATATCTGTTCTTCACTGTAGCCTTGTTCAGTTGCCTGTAGTCAATGCACAGACGCATTGATCCATCCTTCTTTTTCACGAACAAGACTGGCGCACCCCAAGGCGATACACTAGGACGGATGTATCCCTTGTCGAGGAGCTCCTGTAACTGTACCTTCAGCTCCCTCAGCTCTGCCGGTGCCATCCTGTATGGGGCACGAGAAATGGCTGATGTCCCTGGCAGCAGCTCAATAGCAAACTCCACATCCCTGACTGGCGGAAATCCCGGAATCTCATCTGGAAACACATCACTGAACTCCGCCACAACTGGAATGTCCTCGGCTCTCACTTCCTTCTCCTCTGAAGCATCCATAGCATAAATAAGGTACCCAGTATGGCCACGTTCCAATAACCGCGACATCTTAACCGCCGAGATTACTGGTATCTTTGGACGAGAGCCGTCCCCATAAAAAGTCCACTGGAACCCCTGATCAGACAGAAAACGAACCATCCTCTTTTGGCAATCTACCATAGCTCGGTATCTGCTCAACACATCAATGCCGATAATGCAGTCAAAGTCTGCCATCTCTAACTGAATCAAATCGGCCCTCAGATCATTGCCCTCAAAATAAATGAGGCAATCAGATAACTGTCGATCCGCAATCACATGCTTCCCCGTGGGTGTCGAGACCATGAGAGGCGTGGGTAACAGAGACGAGCACAAATGGTGTCCTTCCACAAAGGCAGTAGATACAAAGGAATGGGAAGCACCTGTATCTATCAATATAAGTGCAGGGTACGTAAGTAAATGACACGTACCAGCAATGACCTCCTCTGGGGCTGCCTCGGCCTGCTCCCGGGTCAGTGCATACACCTGTCCCTGCGGCGGTCCTGTCATCTGACCTCCCAGGGGTCGTGGTGCAAACTGCTGCCTCTGTGGTGCCCTCCCAGTATCAAACCTCGGCCTATTCGGCCCTGAATCTGTCTGAACTGCCCGATTGGGGCAACCCCGAGCTATGTGGCCCATCTTGCCACAGATATAGCAACCTCGACAGTCACGTAACAAATGCCATCCTCCGCAGTTGGTACACCTGGTTACCTCTGTCCTGTTTCCTTGTGTGTGCCCCCGGGTGTTCTGCTTCTGTCCATGAGACTTCTTCCCACTAAACCTGGAAGATGATGAGGCCCCACGAGCCTTAAACTGATCCCCTCGTGGCCTCAGACTATCAGTAGTAGGCCTCTGTGATGGTACAAAAGGGGGTACAACATCCTTGTATGCGTCTACGGCAATCTCTGCCAACTCTGCCCGTGTCAGGGCGTCGTCAAACGAGCTGGGGTTGTTAGAGATAACCCTATCGAATAGCTCCGGCCTCAGACCTTTCAGAAAGTTCCTCATCTTGGCATGGCTGCTGACAGCAATATGAGGTACATACCTCAGCAGTGAGGAATACTGCATAGCGTAGTCTGCTACGGACATGCTACCCTGCTTCAAACTGTTGAACTCATCTTCCTTCAATTGTCTGGCAGCTGCAGAGAAATACCGGTTAAGGAACCGGGTCCGGAATACAGTCC
This sequence comes from Haberlea rhodopensis, assembly GCA_907163345.1. Taxonomy (NCBI): domain Eukaryota; kingdom Viridiplantae; phylum Streptophyta; class Magnoliopsida; order Lamiales; family Gesneriaceae; genus Haberlea; species Haberlea rhodopensis. The sequence continues at coordinate 26,885 of CAJQUN010000986.1, forward strand.
AGTCAACTGCCATACCTAGAGCTCTCAGCTCCATCACGGTGGTCTTCCACCACATAGCAGGCTTCTTAGCCAGCTGAAACTCTGCTAACCTCAGCCATGCCGTGAGTGCACAAGGTGCAGTCACAAGTATCTGCTCTATACGTTCCAACCACTCCTCAGCTACTTCACCAGACTCAGTCCCCTCAAACATGGGCGGATGGAAACTCAGAAACTGCTTCAAACTGAGCTCCCCTGGCAGTAATATCTGTACACTGGGCTCCACGCCCACAGCAGGTGGTGGTAAAGGGTTCGGCTGAGCAATACTTGCATTTCTACTGTCCACATCTCCTACCTCCTCATTGAGGTTCGCCATGCTGCAACACAATAGTTAACAACAATACCAAAAGCAGTTCATAATATAAGCCGTTAGATAACAAGAGTAAAATATTCAAAGCATGTTAGTATATCACGTATACAACCATATGCATCACATGCATAAGCATGCCTAAATGAATACCTAGCCAACTTGTCTCTAAGGCTACCCTTCACTCTTCCCTGGTTATCTAACCACTGCTCTGATACCACTAAATGTGAGACCCCGTTATCACATCAAGATATTAAGGTGCAATTTAGAGAACTAAACATACATGTGATTATATCAGAGTAATGTGCCGTGTTGATTAACCTGAGCTTTAGAGATTACAGTACCAAAATGTTCCAAAAAGGAAAGACGTACTTCCTACAAAGGTACTACATCATAGTCTTACTCTACTCAGTAGAAGCTATACAAAAACTCTAACATGCTAATCCTGTAGCACTCCTTACAGCTCAGCATATCAACCCCGGCCCTGGTTCTCGTCAACAAAAGCACCTACAAAGACAACCCCCAACACATGAGCATAACACAATTCATATTTAACATAATATGAAAGTAAGGCATAAATGCAAATCTTAAACACAAGTCCTTCCTGTATTTCCAGCATTTATATCGCCCATTGGTTGTCCCTGTACCATAAATTCATAATAGAAACACATTATATGAATGTATGGATATGCAATGTCATGACATTCCTTTTCCCTTAAATCCTTATTTCATCCTGAGCCCTTATCATTAGTACATTTTAATGCTTCTTGCTACTCCATGTAAGCGGAATTCTTCCTCGCTTCCAATGGACTTTAGCATTGCTACTCCATGTAAGCGGAATTCTTCATCGCTTCCAATGGACTTTAGCGTAAGCCATTAAAATCCTTACTAAGATAACTTTGACTCGTGAAATACACCTCTTATATTTCACAACATACATATGCAAAAACAATGCATAAAACATGTATCATAATCTTAATGCACCACATTGCATTCGTCATGTGTCATAAAGACAAACATAAAGTACATGTTACCGTTGGGATGCCCGTACGTCGCTTACGTACCTTTCAAAAGATAGAGGAGTCAATCGACTTTATCTCCTCGGTTGTGCTGGCACCTGGGATGGTTCTACATAGCCACACAACACAATATTAGGCACCTCATAATAATACGGAAACAAAACTAAATTTAAAACCACACAAATCCTTTAATATCATCTCGCGATCGATCGCCCATGAGCCCCGATCGATCGCGAGATGCTACTGCCTCGCATACCAGAAAAATTCAATCCGCGATCGATCGCCACTATATTGGCGATCGATCGCCAAAACTCACTGGAACGTCGCGATCGATCTTGCCTCCTTGGCGATCGATCGCCAACCTTGTTCCTTCGGCGATTTTCCAGAATTGCTTAACACCGATATTTATACCCTTAAATCTAACATGTAGGACATAATACATACCAAGACCATCATGCTAGCATTTGAACTACACTACCCTGAGTGTATTCAAACCAAATATACACCCTGAGCATAAACCTACATGCATAAACATCGATCATTTAAACAAGTACTGGATCAACTTTTTCTGGAAACAGGGCACATTTTCATTTCCAGAATTCTTGAGCACCTCTTTTCATGCTATTAAAACTAACACATATAACATAAACCGTGCTCAACTAAACATGCCATGGGTTTCACAAAACTACCAAGCATATTTTTACATCAAAGGTTTTCCAAAACTTAAGTTTATCATGCATGATAACACCTTCATAAAAGTACTCTTCGCACATATATTTCCAGAAAACAGGGCACTTGAACCCTGCCCAGAATTTTCGAACACTACCTTTCACATGATTAAATCTTTCACATAACACATGCAACATGCTCAAGGAAATATACTGGTACCTTCAACAAGTTACCATACATAAAAACACATCAAAGGTTCAACCAAAACCTAAGTTAGCATGCTTCGAAACATCATGGTAAAACCCTTCCTAACTTGGAAAACAGAGTACTTCTCTGCTCGGGTGTTCGAGGAGCCCTTTTCTCTAGCACAAATCTAGCACATAAAGCATGCAAGTTTCTTAACTAAACATGCTAAGGGCTTCACAAACATCACATAAAGGTATTCATAACAAGATAACATCAAACCCTAAGCTAGCATGCCAAATCTGCTACAAAGAACAAGCATGCCAGGAAACTTGAAAACTGGGAAAAAATGTGACTCCTCACCACTTTTGCCCTGCGATTTTCTATATGAAAAGAAGCATGAAACCCGATCACTTTTCTCCTGGAACTCGACCAAGTTGCAGAGAAAATAAGGGAAAAAGGAAGGAAGCTTTTGGAAGAGGCAAGACCCAAAATATCTAAGTCCAAACATGCCTACAAGTCAAACTGCTTTCCCAGAAAACAGGGGTGGGCGTGGGTTTGGTTGCAAGTGGGGGGTTGGGTGGTTGCATGTGGGGTGGTTTGTGGTGTTTAATTGTGTCCCGGTATTTCATACGATGTATAAAAATATCCCTCCTCGATATTTTATTACTCTACCACATCAACACAACAATTAAATAAATTAATCCCACATACAAACGCTTTAAACATATAGGTTCATAATTAACCACCCTTAAATGCATGATTACCCACATAATCATTTCGGGGATATCACAATATGTTCCCATTTCCACTGAGGAATTTCCAAACTATGTAATTCACCTCCTGGTCTTTGTCTTTCCGCTTTCACTTGTTGACAAATCAAACATCGTTTCACAAAGTTCAATACATCCTGTTTCATACGTTTCCACCAAAATTGGGTACGTAAATCATGGTACATTTTCTTCCCTCCAGGATGTATACTGTATCTACTACAATGAGCACGTTGTAGTAGTTCTTGGCGTAGTCCTAATGACGCAGGTACTACCCAACAGTTTCGGTACTTCAAAGTTCCATCACTTGTTAGTACAAATTGAGATGTTTGTCCTTGCTTTATCTTTTCCTTCCAATGTTGTACCTCATCATCACTCCCTTGTGCCGTTCTTATTTTGTCAAAAATGTCAGGTTCAACCAACAATGTTGATACCCGTACCGGCACTGACTCCATATCAAAATCATAACCCAAAGTACAACAAGCAGTCATCAAAGTAGATAAATGAATCACCTCATCAGCCGTATGATGTACTTTTCGACTCAAGGCATCTGCTGTAAGATTAGCTCTTCCTGGATGATATTCAATCTCACAATCATAATCTTTCAACATATCCATCCATCTCCGTTGTCTCATATTCAACTCCGTTTGAGTGAATAGAAATTTTAAGCTCTTATGATCAGTATATATGGTAAACGACGTACCATATAAATAATGTCGCCATATCTTCAATGCAAAGACAATGGCAGCCAATTCCAGATCATGTACTGGATATCTCATTTCATGTGGCTTCAACTGTCGTGATGCATAAGCCACTACATGTTTGTCCTGCATCAAAACACAACCTAATCCAAGTAATGATGCATCAGTATAAACTGCAAACCTGTCATGCTCAGATGGAATGATCAAGACTGGAGCTGTAGTCAATCGATGTTTTAATTCCTGGAAACTACGCTCACAAGCCTCTGACCATTGAAATGATACTCCCTTCTGTGTCAAATGTGTCAATGGTTTGGCAATCGCTGAAAATCCTTCAACTAATCGTCTATAATAACCTGCCAAACCCAAGAAACTACGAATCTCTGGCACAGAAGTAGGTGCTGACCAATTCAACACTGCTTCCACTTTCTTTGGATCAACTGATATACCTTCCTCTGATATGACATGACCCAAAAATCCAACACTAGTCAACCAAAACTCACACTTACTGAGTTTGGCATACAACTGATGTGTCCTCAACAATTGCAACACCATATGCAAATGTTGAACATGTTCGGCATCACTCCGTGAATAGATCAATATATCATCGATAAAGACAATGACAAATCGATCAAGGTATTCCTGAAACACACGATTCATTAAACTCATAAAGACAGCTGGAGCATTTGTCACTCCAAATGGCATTACCAGAAATTCATAATGTCCATAACGAGTTCTGAATGCTGTCTTCTGTATATCTCCTTCCCTCACACGTATTTGATGATATCCCGACCTCAAGTCAATCTTAGAATATATCCTTGATCCCTGCAACTGATCAAATAAATCATCAATACGAGGAAGAGGATACTTATTCTTTATGGTTATCTTGTTCAATTGTCTATAATCAATACACAATCTCATTGTCCCATCCTTCTTCTTCACAAATAATACCGGAGCACCCCAAGGCGATACACTAGGACGTATGTACCCCTTGTCCAATAAATCTTGCAATTGAGTTTTCAACTCTTTCAATTCAGTTGGTGCCATCCGATAAGGAGCACGTGAAATTGCAGAAGTACCAGGTATCAAATCAATACCAAATTCCACTTCTCGACTCGGTGGGAATCCAGGTATCTCATCTGGAAACACATCCGCATATTCTGCAATCACTGGTATCTCCTCCACTTTCCTTTCTCTTTTCTGTTCTATGACATCAAGGGCATAAATCAAATAACCTTCATGTCCACGTTCCAACAAACGCGACATTCGGATTGCTGATATCAAAGGAATCCTTGCCCTCGATCCCTGGCCATAGAAGTACCATTGAGTTCCAGTATCAGACTGAAATCTCACAATCTTATGACAACAATCCACAACAGACTGATATCTACTCAAAACATCAATCCCAATAATACAATCAAAATCTGTCATGTCTAACACAATCAGATCAGCTTGTAATCCAAACTCAGTCTCAAACTGAATCTCACAATCAGACACACTCTGACAAGTCATTACAGTAGTTCCCATGGGTGTCGAAACATAAAGAGGCATCAACAGTGGAGACGAGCATATATGATACCGATCAACAAAAGTTTGTGCAACAAAAGAATGTGATGCACCAGTATCAATCAAAAGTAAGGCTGGATAAGTAAACAAAGTACACTTACCCGCTATCACAGCATCAGGAGCTGCCTCTGCTTCCTCCCTGTTTAGTGCATACACCTGAGCCTGAGGTGTTCCTGCCCTCTGTCCGCCACCAGACTGTACTACACTCTGTGGTCTCTGCTGCACTGTATTCTCTGACATGGGTCCTCTCCTCTGTTGTCCGCCCACTTGAGGACAATCACGGATCACATGTCCTGGTTTCCCACAACGGAAACAAACTACTGTATCAAACTGTGGACAATTCTTTTGATAATGTGGCCCTCCACATTTAAAACACTGTAATCCTCGTCCACTACTGCTACTACTACCTTGGGACTGTCCCTTAGCCCTTCTGTCATCCCCTTTCCTTGGTCCAAACCGTTTCCCACTAAACCTAGATGACGATGCACCACCTCGTGGTGATTTAAAGGAATCTCCTCTAGGTCGCATACTGTCAGATGTAGGTGGTTGGGCTTGTCCAACATCTTTATACACTCCTACAGCAATCTCAGCCATCTCAGCTCGAGTCAAGGCTTCTTCATAAGATGTAGGGTTATTGGACATGACCCTATCAAACAATTCAGGCCTCAACCCTTTCACAAATTGTCTGATTTTTGCCTTTGTATTGACAGCAATATGTGGCACATAGCGAAGCAAAGAGGAATAGTGCACAGCATAATCAGATACTGTCATGGATCCCTGTCTCAAATTTGTAAATTCATCCTCTTTCCTTTGCCTTGCAGCAACAGAGAAATAATGCTCCAGAAACTTTGTTCTAAACACATCCCAGTTCACTGTCTGTCCTTGAGCCCTCAACTCAAGTACTGTGGATTTCCACCACATCATAGCTTTCTTGGCCAACTGATATTCAGCTAAACGTAACCAAGCAGTCTTGGCACACGGTGCTGATACAAATATCTGTTCTATACGTTCCAGCCACTCCTCTGACAGTTCCCCTGACTCAGTCCCCTCAAACCTAGGTGGCTGATAACTCAGAAACTGGGTCAAAGTCAATTCTCCAGGCAACAATACCTGTTCCACTGGCCCTTGTTCAATCGGTGGTGGTGGCACAGGCGCCATCCGTACACTCGCATTGCCACTCATGGCATCCCCAACATCCTCATGTAACCCTCTGTCTGTCATAGCTGTAGATCAAGGGTTAACAATAACAATCATAAAAATATAACATGTGAGAATAACATCATATGCCAACTCCTAACATGCTATTACCATTCGCAAAGTGTTTAGGTAACTCCCTAATACACTTCTTCTACCCATGTTCACCCCGTTCTCGAACCACTGCTCTGATACCACTAATGTGGGGTCCTCGTTTACTTAATCCTTATGTATCCATTAAACATACATATGTGAGTCTGAATTAAGTAATATACCATGCACGGATTAAGAGTTCATACTAGTTAAGTTGTTTACAAGGTTATCAAAAACCTAACAAACTATACATATCATGTACATAAACAACCTAATTCAAAAGAACTCCTAGGCAGTGGTTCCCCTCGCAGCGGAAATCATGACTCACGCTCCCCACGTCTATGAGTCCCTACAGAAACATTCACAACGTGAGTATAGATAACAACTATCTCAGTGCAATATCAAAACACAATATCAATATCAATGATAAAGCACAATAAAGCAGATAACGTGAATGTTCTGTATCATGCATCCACAAATGCACTATGTCATGACATGTCTCAACAAGTTCCCTATTATCACGAGTCTCATATGATATGCCTATTCAGCTCAATATGTCAGTGAAACCACATCACATCTTCATATTAGCAGCACATATCATAGTACCATACTCATCTGTGATAATAACCAGAGCATATACCCACACCAGGCGTATATCTCTCAAGCCAAAGCATATGTAGTATATCTATCGTGGCTACGATCCCAGCCCAAGCATATGCCCCACACTAGCATATCTATCCAGGCACCGATCCCAGTCAAAGCATATGCCCAACACTAGCATATCTATCGTGGCAGTCAAAGCATATACCCCACCAGGTATATCTATCAAGACAATGATCGTACCAAAGTATATACACATATCTTTCAAGGCATCCATACCACTCATATGAAATCTATGTATGCACATGCATATGATACTACCAATCATATGACACAACGATAACATAAATCATATGATATCAAAACCATAATAGCATCATCATATCATATCTATACTCCGTACGTCAACACGTACCTGTACTGCGACACAAACGAGATAAAGCAGTTGTCAATAGCTAAGTGCCTCGTTGTCCTGTCCCCTGTGATGGTGCTACAACAATGCCAACAATATATCATGTTATCATAGGCATTAAAATCAAATTCCACAAAATATTTGATTTTCAAAATATTAACACTGGCGATCGATCGCGATCAACACCGATCGATCGCCAAAACTCTCTGCCCCCTCGCGATCGATCGCAACAACTTGGCGATCGATCGCCACAAACTTTCACCGCCTTAACATTTACTCTGCATCGGCGATCGATCGCCACAAAGCTCGCGATCGATCGCCGATGTCCAGAAAGTTTTGACAATGGCGATTTTCAAGCTTATCTCTATGGTTCTTCTCCTACACCTCATATTAAACCACTTCAACATGTTTCTTGCAATCCCTAGGAACATATGAACATAATTCTAACATCATAGCTTCCAATTCAAAGCATAGAAACATGATATGTTTGTTCACATGCACACTTGAGCTTTCCCTTCACATATATCAACATGAATGACATAATTCAAGTATACAACTATAAATTTCTTACCAAGATGGAACAATTCCACTTCACACACCCTCTTAGCTCAAGTTACAAGTGAAATCCAAGCTCAAACCAACAACTCCTTGAAAGAAATGGAGAGGAGCTTGTGTAGTGTTTTAGTAGGTGTAAAAGGTGTTGTATGTGATTTCATCCCCTTAATCCACTTGATATAGGATCTTTAGTTCCTTAAGTCCCTTGCTATCATACCATTTAAAGGTAATTACATGCTAACTAACATGTACATGCAATGCACTCCAAATTCAAATGCAACTCTAATGCACATGAAAGTTACATGCATACTCAAATGCAAACTCATATGCACATGTTGATGCACTTTCAACACTTAATCCATAATTCACATGTTTATAGTATGAATGTAGTACACACCATGTTTCATGCCTTCTCATATTTCATTTCATATATGAATCAATTCATTCTTGGTTCCACTCGAACCCCCATTATCATATTGTCAAGCGATATAATTACACCATAATCATATCATACGTGTATTAAACAAATCGAGGCATTACATATCGCATAAGTATGTACGATGAAATGATGACGTTTACATGAAATGATGTTTATATGTTATGATGGTTTAAATGATGTTACGATGTATATGATATGGTAAGATGCCATATGATTGGGTAAGATGCCCATGTGGTAAGATGCCACACAATGTATATGATATGGTAAGATGCCATATGATTGGGTAAGATGCCCATGTGGTAAGATGCTACACGATGTATATGATATGGTAAGATGCCATATGATTGGGTAAGATGCCCATGTGGTAAGATGACACACGATGTTTATGATATGGTAAGATGCCATACGATTGGGTAAGATGCCACACGATGTTTGTGTTATGGTAAGATGGGCCCTTATACATGAATGAGAATCAGGGACAACAAAAAGAAGTTAAAGAACGACCAACAAATTTTACTTAACTAAGATGTTATGCATTTACTGTTATGCCTTTTAATATGATGTTAAGTAAACACTTGTATGCTCACGATGCGTTGTCCCTGTAGGTACGCGTTTGGGCTGAAGGGGCTAAGGGTCGGGTTGAAGCAGTGAGCTACAAGGATACAAGATGCATAGGATTCTGTTTATGTTTAGTATCTACTCTAGGAGTAGTATAAATCTAAAACATTAGCATTCTTGTTTAGGAATGTATCTATTAAGTTACGAAGTTTTTATTTTGGCCTGTAATCCTATTAGCTCACGTAACAACCGGAACCCTAAAACGTTATAAAATGCATGTTTAGTTCAAATTTTGTTATGCTAACACTGTTAAGGTGGGAAGACCCCACAATTGGCCTACCGTTTGGCTCTACCGCCATCTTTATCTGGCATACATGATGTTTTCCATGTCTCTATGTTACGGAAGTATGAGCCAGACCCGTCTCATGTCTTACAGCCTACTGAAGTGCAGTTGGGTTCAGATGTATCGTACGTAGAAAGACCGCAGAATTTTGGATCAAGAGGATCGCAGATTACGAAGTTAGATTATACTGATGGTTAAAGTTCAGTGGGATCGTCGGAGCTTCGAGGAGGCTACGTGGGAGACGGAACGACATATGGTGCAGCACTATCTGGAACTATTCTCTGGTATGTTTTTATGTTTAAGTTTCGATATAGTGAATGCATGTGGATTTCGAGGACAAAATCTTATAAGTAGAGGAGTAATGTAATACCCCCGAAATGGTTATAGGTTTATGTGTTAACATTATGATTATGTTTTGGTTGAGGATTGTGGTGCATAAATTGGGGGTTATGATTATGTTATGATGATATGATTTGGGGGGCGTGTTGGGTGTTTTAAGGGATGTATTAATTAAGTAAGTTATAAAATATCGAGTGAGGATATTTTAATACATCGTGCTAAATATCGGGGCACAATTAAACACCATATGGCACCCCAACCACACCACCCCACCCCCAATCACTCGGCCACCTCTCCTCCCACTTGGCAACCCATACCTCTTCCCACTTGTCCAACCCATGCTTCCACTTGGTCTTGCAATCAACTCTCTTCCACCTCCCTTATCCTCCTTCTCTCCTCAACCCCCATTTTCGTCCCATAATAAGCTGCATTAAGGCAAGGAAAAGTTTGGTAAAAGTGTTCAAAAGTCCTTGCAAAAAGAGGAACAAGAAGAGGGGTAAGGATGGGTACTCTGTTTTCAGGGTTTTTGGTTGGGTTAAAGTTTGGTTGGGTGATTCTCCATGCATGCTAGTATAGGTTTAGATGAAACCTTAGTATGTGTACTTACATGGAAGTATTTTGTAGCTACTAGCATGTTTACTCGAGCATGTTACATGTTTTATGTGTTAGATTTCTAGTTATGAAAGTATGTGCTCGAAAATCTGGGCAAGAGGTGCATGCTCTGTTTTTCTGTAAAGATTGGATGAGATCTAAGTTTATGAGGGTGTTATGATGCATGCTAGCTTAGGTTTTGTAAAAACCTTTGATTTAAGTGCCTACATGGAAGTTTTACGAAGTTCCTAGCATGTTTGTTTAAACAAGCATGATGTGTTATGAAGTAGATTTGATGCTATGAAATGAGGTGCTCGAAAATCTGGGGAAGTCCCGATTTTTCAGAGTGCTCGATCGATCGAGATTTTGGTCCCGATCGATCGAGCGAGGCAGAAGATTTTAAGCATGGTTTGAATTCAGGGGCCGATCGATCGAAGGAATTTCCGATCGATCGGTGAAGCTCCTCGATCGATCGGTAAGAAGATTTCGATCGATCGATCGAGGCAGAAGGTTGGGCACTATTTATTATGTTTTCTCGATCGATCGAGACTTGGGTGCCGATCGATCGAGAGGGGCAGAATCTTGGCAAATGATTTTAATTGTTTTATTTTGAAGAATTTTGATAATGACTCATGATATGGTATCTAATATGGTATATTGTGGTTATGTAGAACCACCCCAGGTACCAGCACAATCAAGGAGATAAAGTCTATTGACTCCTCCACCTTTTGAAAAGGTACGTAAGAGACGTACGGGCATCGGACGGTAAAACGCACCTCTATACTATGACTATGCATTTATCGCATGAGTATTTACGATGAAATGATGATGTTTATATGATATTTGTATAGTGATACGATGTTATGATATGGTAAGATGCCATACGATGTTTATGATTGGGTAAGATGCCCATATGGTAAGATGCCATACGATGTTTATGATATGGTAAGATGCCATACGATGTTTATGATTGGGTAAGATGCCCATATGGTAAGATGCCATACAATGTTTATGATATGATAAGATGCCATACGATGTTTATGATTGGGTAAGATGCCCATATGGTAAGATGCCATACGATAGGGTAAGATGCCCATATGGATGAATGTGAATCAGGGACGACAAAAAGAAGTTAACGAATAACCATCAAGTTTACTTAACTAAGATTTCATGCATTTACTGTTATGTTTTTTTGTATGATGTTAAGTAAGGATGTTTATGCTCATGATGTGTTGTCCCTGTAGGTACGCTTTTGGACTGAAGGACTAAGGGTCGGGTTGAGACAGTGAGCTAAAGGAGCACAAGGATGGATAGGAAGGATGTTATGATTAGTATCTACTCTAGGAGTAGTATAAATCTAAATATTAGCATTTAGTTAAGGGAATGTAACTGTTAAGTTTTTGAAGTTTTTTTTTTTTTTGGCCTGTAATCCTAATAGCTCACGTAACAACCGGAACTCTAAGATGTCCTTAATGCATGTTTAGTACATTTTATGTTCTTAAACCACTGTTAAGGTAGGAAGACCCTACATTTTGTTTATTTCTTCCATTCCTCGCACTTTGTACCTAGATTCCTGAAATAATCAGAAATAATACCAAAAGCATTATATGTTTTCAAAATCACTATAAATCGCAGCAAAATAAGTGTAAAAACGACACCTATCAACCACATAGACATTCAAAGTGAATGGTTATAGATTGAAACATTACTATGAAGGTGTCAAACAAGAGGAAGTAAAAGAGGTGGATCTTCAAGCATCAAATGATCACCGGACTGGAGTCGGGCCATCGACGATAAACAGATGCGCTGCTTGGGAAGCAATCCAAAAAAATTGAATTTTTTTAAATTTTTTAAAGCTAATAGTTAGTGATGAACATATACTGTTTACTCACTAGCCCGTGATGATATCTAATTAACATCATGCATGATTTAGAAAATATATGAATGATAACCTTGGAATATTTTGAACTCTAATACAAATTATACTTTGAAAAATTTGTAAATTCGAGACAAATATAAGCGTGTTCAAATTTTTTTGAACCAACTTCGAGCCGACATTATTTTTTACGATTGTTTGCAAGTTGTTAGTGAGCGTAGATATTTAATTAATATAATATAATTATATATTAAATAAATATATAGTGATATTTTTTGAGCATTTATTTGCAAACAATAGTTTGAAAAGCTCGCAAACATGATACAATATCTTGAATTGAGCTCGAATATAATTTGAGCAAAAAATATTCAATTATTCAAATTTTGATCGAGCCCGAGCTCATATTTTAGTCTTAATTTTTTAATAATCGGCTGAATTTGATTGGTCACACCCGACGATAAGCTTTGCCCATTAAAAGGAGTGGGCCTCTACTTCGGTCCATTAGAAAGTTTGGGCCTCGGTAACGGCCTATTTCGAGGGCACTCCACCAGCTTTACGGGAACTTTTCCTTCCTTGACAGCCAAAGCTCCTAACTGTTGATTACTTTAGCTCCACCTTTTTCTCCGCACATTTCCTACTTTTACATACACGTATACGCGCGCGAAATTCAGCTGAAAATGCGAACTAGAAGGCAATCAAAGCAACAACAATCAACGGGTACGTCCAGGGATTCCACTCCCAAAATAAACTCGGCATATATTTGTTTCGTTTTTGGAGAAATGATCTTTTGTTGTGCCGATTCTTCTCTCATAGACCTTAAAAAAAATCCAATTCTAGATTTTCAGTGGGATATGTACGTGTGTGTTTGTGGAGCATAATTACGCCTTAGAGTCTGTACAATTTCTGAACAGTAGAGCATACTTCTTTTGTTGTTTTGTTTTTGTTTTTGTTTTTGTGCGGCTAGGTGAGGAAGGAGCAAAGAAAACCCGTCTTTTGTCAGATATCACTGATGATAATAGTGAGTCTAATATGCCGATTTCACTATAAGACTTGATTTGAAGTTTTTATTATGCATTGCGTTTTATTTATAGTTGAGAATCTTAAATGGTGTTTCAGAAACTCTTTTGGATATATCTGGAGATGCTGAGCTAAAAAAAGTTAAAAAATGGTGTAACAAGGAAGATGATTTTTATTTGCATCACTGTGAATCTGCAGCTAAGGTATATTTATTACTTTATTGAGCATTGATATTCATCTATCATTCACAACTAGTGATAGAGTTAGGCATGTTTCATTTCTTTATTCTTCAAAGAAACATGTTTTTGCAAATGACAATGATGTTATTTGTGTTTTGAGTAAAGGTTAAGAAATATGAACGAGTACAGGATATAAGAAAACACAGAGGTGTTTTAATTATTAATTTGATAGACAAGTTAATGATTTTTCATTAATATGTGAAGAATGTGGGAAAATTTATTGATTTATCCTTTCCTTTTTATCTCACTGTTGTTTGAGTAGTGCTTAAAACGTCGGTCCACCAAAAATAGTTTTTGAAGGGACATCCCACATAATAAACAGAGTTAGATGATATGTTACGTGCGTAGGATTGAGCTTTGGGACGATCGATTAAATCCGTGATTTCTTGCCTGCTTTGGGACGATCGATTAAATCCGTAATTTCTTGCCTTTTATTGGTGTTTCTGTCTTGTTTACCTGTGGTTGCGGCTGGTGGATCGAACGGGGCTCAGTGAGGGAGAACCCGACGATCCCGTGTTTGATAATAGCAATATATATTTTGCATAAAGACTGAATACACCTTTTATCAATGAACCCGTCCTATATATAGATAAAAATCGTATGAAATCAAAACAGAATCATATGTATGAGATAGACTCCAAAAAACCAAATCCTAATCCTAAGAACCAAATCATATATTTAGATAAAGATAAATTATGAAGGATAAAATAATGAGAAATTAAAGGATAACTCAATCTTGTGTTTACTTGAATTTCCCATGTGTAAATATCTGGCAGATAATATCTCTTTGAGTTGTTGCATCCTTAGTGATGTTTATCGGATCCTCCGTGCGCATGACATCACTTCCCCCCTGGGATTCGTGGTTGTCCTCAAACACAAACGAGGGGTATTTGACGGCTAACTCAGAAATGTCTTCCTAGGATACTTCTGTTGGCGAAAGCCCACGCTAATGCATCAAAACCTCGGTTTTTCCTTGTTTGCGCAATCCCAGAAAAGCCTGTGGTAGGGGGCGGAATTCTTCTTGACTGATGGGACGTAGCTTCCCTTAAACTTCTTCAGAATGGAGACATGAAAAACGGGTGTAACTTGGCTGTGGCTGGTAGCTCCAGTTTGTAGGCTGCTGTCCCAATGCGTTCCAGCACCTTGAAGGGGCCAAAGTTCCTTGGAGACAACTTATTGGATTTTCTACTTGCCAAGCTAAATTTGTCACGTCAAACTGAATTTCACGATGGGAGGCATCGTAGTGTTGCTTCATAATATTTTGGGCCCTTTGGAGGCGCGTCCGTATAGCAGTGATCATAGTATCACGTTCTTGGAGGGCCATATCCAAGGCTGCGAGTTGAGACAAAGCCAGGGCAACTCGCTATCTGTTAGGGGAAATCTCAATATCACAAATATAATAAGGAATTCGAAGAACATGGATGTAAAATGCTGAAATGAAATTGTATTGATGCTAAATTGATCCCCGAGTAGACTAGAATAAACGAATAAGCCCGATATCACATATCGACTCATTCGAGCATGGCCATGCATGTTAGTCTCACTTGATCAAGGGCCCAAACACTTCTCCTGTTATATAAGAAGGACAAATCCTATCTTGATCACCAAACATCCCTCTACATAATTCGTAGTGTATCCAATGATTGTCTTTTTAGTTTACCCTATTGCAAGTAACGTTTGACAATATTAAAATACACAACTCCTTATGTTGGGATATCCTGTGATCTCAAGTCGTAAGGATTACATACACTATTATCACTATGAGAATTGCTTATGACATTCATATAACTATCCATGTAGCATTCTCATGGTGGGTCTGCCAGTACATAGTTCTCTAACATGTACCTATGTGTTGATTCGATATCTCATATCCATGAACAAATTCATCAAGCAATACATACTAGTCTCAATGCATTATCATTATCCTAATTCATGATAATACTTGACCAGGAACAATCTTTAAGAATAATACAATTTTATTCTAAGGACATTAAAAAATATATATATATATATATATATTCATATTACACAGATACTGGAATAATATATAATAATGAATTGCCATTAATAAAATCATATTACATTGTATGCCAAAATCAATCATCTAATGAGTTGTCTTATGGCATATCCCAACAAATCTCCCACTTGCACTAAGACCAATCAGACATGTACTTAATGCCTAAAGATCTAGAATGACGATCATGCTTTGCTGTGACAGCGGTTTTGTCAGCGGGTCAGAAAATTATCATCAGTTGTACTTTGCATATTTTCACATCTCCTCTTTCAACGATGTCTCGAATGAAATGAAAACGCCGAAGTATGTGTTTGGATCGTTGGTGAGATCTGGGTTCCTTAGCCAATGCTATGGCTCCATTGTTGTCACAATAGAGTTCAATCGGATCTGGAATGCTAGGCATAACCCCAAGCTCAGAAATGAACTTCTTGATCCAAATGGCTTCCATTGCTGCATTCTGAGGCAGCAATATACTCAGCTTCAGTTGTAGAATTGGCTACTGTCTCTTGCTTTGAACTCTTCCAGCTCACAGCACCGCCATTTAGGCAAAACTCATATCCTGATTGCGATCGGAAATCATCATTGTCGGTTTGGAAGCTTGCATCAGTGTAACTTATTACATCGAGTTCTTCCTCACCTCCATAAATCAAGAACGTATCCTTAGTTCTTCTTAAGTACTTCAGGATATTCTTGATAGCGATCCAGTGACATTCACCTGGATCAACTTGATATCTGCTCGTCATGCTTAAAGCATACGAAACATCGGGACGAGTACATATCATGGCATACATGATAGATCCAATAGCTGACGCATATGGAATCTTACTCATGCGTTGTCTCTCATCTTGTGTTGAAGGACACTGATCCTTCGCGACATGTATCCCATGTGTCATAGGCACGAATCCTTTCTTTGATTCTTGCATTCTAAACCGTTTTAGCAATTTATTATGTACGTACTTTGACTTAGGCCAAGTAATTTTCTTGATCTATCTGTATAGATTTTGATATCTAACACATAGGTGGTTTCACCCAAGTCTTTCATAAAAAAACAATTCCCTAGCCAAATCTTTACAGATTGCAAGGCAGGGATATCATTCCCAATGAGAAGTATGTCATCTACATACAACACTAGGAAGATAATTATGCTCCCACTGACCTTCTTGTAGACACAAGGTTCATCGACGTTCTTGATTAAACCAAACTCTTTGTTTGCATCATCAAAACAAAGATTCCAACTCCGAGAAGCTTGCTTCAATCCATAAATTGATCGTTGTAGCTTGCATATCTGTCCAACATCCTTTGGATCGATAAAACCCTCGGGTTGTGTCATGTACACATCCTCGAGTAAGTTTCCATAAGGAAAGTAGTTTTGACATCCATCTGCCAGATTTTCATAATCATGGAATCCAGCTATTGCAAGTAAGATCCTGATGGATTTAACCATGGCAACTGGCGAAAAAGTTTCATCATAGTCAATACCATGAATTTGTTTGAAACCTTTAGCAACCAATCGTCCTTTAAAGGTTTGTACATTACCATCCATGTCAGTCTTCTTCTTGAAAATCCATTTGCACCCTATGAGTCTTACCCCTTCAGGTGGGTCAACCAAAGTCCAAACTTGGTTTACATACATGGATTCCATCTAAGATTTCATGGCCTCTAGCCATTTCACAGAATCAGGGCCCATTATAGCTTCTTGATAGGATTAAGGTTCATCCTCATCAATGAGTAGTAAGCCACCTTGTTGAGTCACGAGAAATCCATATCTCAGTGGCTCCCGGTGTACTCTTACAGACCTACACTGGGCTTGTGTCTCTTGAGCAGGCATTTCGTCCACAACAACTTGTGGTGACTGCTCTGTTTCCATCTCAATATCACGTTCTATGTTTTGTTGTGGTTGTACTTCACTAAGTTCTATTTGTCTCCCACTGATTCTTCTAGAAATAAATTCTCTTTCAAGAAAGACACATGTCCGAGCAACAACCACTTTGTTCTCGGTGGATAATAGAAATAACATCCTTTTGTTTCCTTAGGATACCCCAGAAATAAACACTTATCAGATTTGGGTCCAAGTTTATTGGAGGCCTCACAACCCCAAATCTTCATAAAAGACGTACTAGGACGTTTCCTGGTCCATATCTCATATGGTGCCTTTTCAACTGATTTAGATTTAACACTGTTCAGTATAAATATTGCTGTTTCTAAAGCATGTCCCCAAAAGGAAATTGGAAGATCTGCATGACCCATCATAGATCGAACCATGTCCAACAAAGTTCGATTCCTCCTTTCAGATACACCATTCCATTGTGGAGTATACGGAGGTGTGAGTTGTGGGACTATCCCGCACTCCTTTAGATAGTAATGAAACTCTTGGCTTAAGTATTCACCTCCTCGATCTGATCGGAGGATTTTGATACTTTTGCCAAGTTACTTTTGTACTTCATTCTTGAAATCCTTGAACCTTTCAAAAGTTTCATATTTATGTTTCATTAGGTACACATACCCATATCTACTGAAGTCGTCAGTAAATGTAACGAAGTATTGAAAACCACATCTAGCTTGTAGGCTTATTGGGCCACATACATCACTATGTATGAGACTCAATAAATCATTTGCCCTTTCAACATGTCCCTTGAAAGGGGCTTTAGTCATCTTGCCCATTAAACAAGATTCACATGTTTCATATGATTCAAAATCAAATGAATCTAGAACTCCATCCTTATGAAGTTTTGAAATGCGATTCTCATTTATATGGCCCAAGAGACAATGCCAGAGATAAGTTGGATTAGAATCATTAGTCTTAATCCTCTTAGTATTTATGGTATAGACAGGCATATCAAGATTTAGAACAAAGAGACCATTAATCAATTGTGCACTAGCATAAAACATCTCATTCAAATAAATGGAGCAACATATATCCTTTATCATAAATGAAAAACTCTTGTCCAAACAAGAAATTGAAATAATGTTTCTAGTAATCGACGACACAAAATAACAGTCTTGTAAATCTAAAATTAAACCAGAAGGCAAAGTCGATGAATAATCTCCTATAGCTAATACAACAACTCTTGCTCCATTTCCCACTCTTAGGTCAACTTTACCTTTTTGCCAACACTCTAACTTATTTTTGAGTTCCTGCACATTAACACAAATATGAGAACCACATCCAGTATCTAATACCCATGATGAAGAAGTAGATAGATTGACTTCTATAACAAAAATACCTGAAGTAGAAGTCACACTTCCCTTCGTCTTCTTAAGATCTTCCAGGTATAACTTACAGTTTCTCTTCCAATGTCTGGTCTCACTGCAATGAAAGCAATTTCCTTCCTTAGCCACTCCTCCCTTTGGCTTAAGTGCAGTAGCCCGAGGCTTAGATTTGACAGAGACTTTCTTGTCTTTTCTAAAGCCCTTTGTTTTAGTCTTTCCCTTGCCCTTATTCACAATAAGGACATTTGTGGGCTTAGACTTCTTTGTGTTTGCCTCATAAGTTCTCAACATACCAAGCAACTGTGGTAGAGTCTTCTCAATTTCAATCATATTGTAATTCAGAACAAATTGACTATAGCACTTCAGTGACCAACTCAACGGAAAACCCGGTTTCTCAAGATTCTCTATGTATCCAATCATTTTGAGTACATGAGTTCCAACAAGGCTTCATTCTACCATTCTGCACTGAAATAACGCTTTAGAGACGCCATACCTCTCTTGTCTAGCTTGTTGTTGGTAAAGTTGCTTCAGATGTTCAATCATATTGAACGCATCCATTTCCTCATGTTGCTTTTGAAGCTCAAGAGTTCATGGTTGCAAACATTAGGCAGCCAACATCAAGAGCGCCATTTTGATGCTTCTTGTAAGCATTCTTATCGGCCCTTACGGCCGTAGCAGGAGGTTTCAGGTAAGGGTTCCTGTAGGACATATTGTTTTTTCTCTTGTTTGAGGACAATCCTAAGATTCCTATACAAGTCTAGGAAATTTGTCCCATTCAATTTGTCCTTCTCAAGGACCGACGCAAATATAGTGTACTAATAACGTTGTTTGATGCCATGGATATCTACAATATAATTATGCAAAATAAGTTTTATGATTTTAATCATTTAATAAGATCTTATATTAAATGAAACTCCCACTCTGTAGTTAAAATCATCAACCCTCAAAACTATTAGTGGGCCAAGATCCATATTTCACCTAACCTTGAGTTAGATTTGGCTAATCACCACAAGACTCGGTTATTTAGGTAGACAACACTTTGTCAATTACATCATATGTAACTCTTGGATGGTTGAGCGAACAACACTTTGTTCTAATTTATCTAATGAATTATTACCCAACCCCATGCTCTAGGTTCCCAATCCTATTGAGATAACGCTAGTTAAGTCGAACCCAATTTAAAGTCACACGAATATCACTTTTATCCTATCGCGTCTTACTAAGATTGTCACGGTATTTGCTTTGGCAAACGTACACATGTTCCATCGAAGTCTTGTCGAGTACTTTTAATTGGAAGGCATGTAACTTGACTTAATATTATTAGAGGGATTTAAAGATCTCACGATTTTATTAATATTGATAATGAAAATATGTCATGTACATATATATATACATATATATATATATATATATATATATATATATATATACATATATATATATATACATATATATATATATATATATATATATATATATACATATATATATCATCCATCAATATTAAATATCAAATGATAAACATACATCACATACATCAACATAAAATAAACGTGACATGGTTATAGCCCGAACTATTGATTTTCTCAAGCCAATGAGAAAATCTAAATGGTCAACCTAAGGGTAACTTCTCCAATCACCTCTTCGGTCTATTTGTGAATGGCCTCTTCTCGGCACCATGGTCCAACTTCATTGATCTCCATCAACAAAAGCTAAAACGATACTATATAACAATTACATGATATAGAGAAGCCCTCGAGTTACATTCGATGTGAGCATAGGGGAGGGAGTACATTCAGAAAAATAGAGAAGGCACGACACGTAGGCCGTATTAAAATTACAACCATTCACAAAATTACAATCTAATTGGTCATAGGGCTATAACCATGCACCATGCTCAAACAACACATAAGACATGCTAGGACATAACAATTAATAAATATAATTCTAAACACTTTAAAATTTAATTCTAGATTCAGAAACTGTAAATAAAAATAGTTGGTTTAAATGGGAAAAATATTGCATGCCTAGGAGTCGCCAATCACATAGGCGGTCGCCCGCCTTGGCACTGGGCGGTCGCCTGCCTGGCCAAGGGCGGTCGCCTGTCTTGTCATGGCGCGGTCGCCCGCCTTGCGAGTTACGTTCGCCCGACTATCGAGCTACGATCGCCTGCCTTGCTTGGCTCGGCCGCACGCACACTTATGTATATCTTATACATAAATCAAAACTCTTTAATATATCATATATATTTTTCGATAGTTTGCACAATAACATATCTCATATGTCCTTACAGTTTCGAATGAATTAGCATGATTATAATAACTCAAAACATGATAAAACAATTTATCACATAGCCCCGATATGAGCTTCGTACACGGCTCTGATACCACTGTAAGGAATTCGATGACCAAAGAACGCAGCGGAAATAAATAAAATTCGGATTCCAGCCATGGACCTATACAAAGTAATCATATCGGGTGTAGAGAGTTATACCTTTGTAGCGTGTTTGATGCAGAAAATGTCCACGAGTTCCACGAGTCGTCTAGCAGAACTTCACAGCTTTGCCTCTACGGTATCCACATGATCGAATCGATAAGGGATGTTGAAATTATCAAGTCCTAGACTTGATAATTCAACCAAGGAAGAAATGGACGAGCCTTCGAAGTGAGGTGACGGTTGCACCTCGTGATCTTTTTCTCGAAAGCAGTAACTTTAGGTTTTAAGTTAATTCTTAATTAACTCTTCAACTAAAAAAATGTCTAGCCTCAAACCTAATGCACGTCTATATATATATGTATCGAAGGGAGACGGCTTATTATCAAGAATATAAGCTTTTCAAAACCCTTGGCCCGTTAATTAGTTCCCCGTCTATATATATATATATATAATGCCCATAATATATATATCTCTCTATATATATTTTTGGCCCATTATATTATGATTAGGACTCTTCCTAAACAACTAATTAATTCATCCAATGAATTTTATCTTTTTTTTATCGATTTAATCTTTTGTGCGACCCGTTAGGATCTTGCAACATTGGCAGTGACATAAAATCTAATTTTATGTCACAAGCAATGAGCGGTATCTAGCAACACATCAAGGCTACCCAAGTTACAAGAATGTCATTGACTCGACATTACCTATGGCCTGTGATAATATTCACCATGTAACTTAATCCTTTTGTCCTATGTGTTTAGATTAAACACGAGTCATGGAATAAGTCATACTCGTATAGTTCAATCTTTTATTTCTTGATCCCCGAGTAGACTAGAATAAACGAATAAGCCCGATATCACATATCGGCTCATTCGAGCATGGCCATGCATTTTAGTCTCACTTGATCAAGTGCCCAAACACTTCTCCTGTTATATAGGAGGGACAAATCCTATCTTGATCACTCAACATCCCTCTACATAATTCGTAGTGTATCCAATGATTGTCTTTATATTTTACCTGTTACAGGTAACGTTTGACAATATCAAAATACACAACTCCTTATGTTGTGATCTCTGGTGATCTCAAGTCGTAATGATTACATACACTATTATCACTATAAGAATTGCTTATGACATTCATATAACTATCCATGTAGCATTCTCAAGGTGGGTCTGTCCAGTACATAGTTCTCTAATATGTACCTATGTGTTGATTCGATATCTCATATCCATGAACATATTCATCAATCAATACATACTAGTCTCAATGCATTATCATTATCCTAATTCATGATAATACTTGACCAGTAACAATCTTTAAGAATAATACAATTATATTCTAAGGACATTAATATATATATATATATATATATATATTCATATTACACAGATACTGGAAAATTAATAAAATCATATTACATTGTATGCCAAAATCAATCATCAAATGAGTTGTCTTAGGGTATATCCCAACAAACATCAACTACCGTTATCTCAAACCAAGGTTAAATAACGCATTTCCAAGTATAGACAATCAAGAAGATAGTCCAACTTCTCCTTTAGTCGTTCCATTACTAAAGGCATCATTAACTCCCCCCCCCCCTCCCCCCCTTCCAACCAACATAAAAAACGACCAACACAAATCCAAAGTGAAGAACACATCCCCAAAATACCAAAAGTCACAAGAATAGGCTTCAATACATACTTTATGTGAGGACCCGTATCACACAATGATTATTTATTTGTAAACAGCGGAAGATTATTTAATAGTCCTGCCAACTAGTGGCTCTAAAATTTCGGCATGACCTCCGCGCACGAGGGACATACCAGAAAAAATTAAAATCCCAGTGCAGCAAATAAATATATAATACCATAGCATTCATCATAGACACCCAGCACATAATCCCTACTAAAAGTATTTACATAATATAATTAGCAGTAAGTAAAACACCGAATATTCACAATTACGCAAGACTGAACTGAAATAAACTCAATTTACATAATTATACTATCCAGGACACACCCTGGTATACATAACTATCCTACGTCTGGGATAGACAGAAGAAAACAACATCAGGTAAGACTTCCAGCGAGCATTCCCTCTTTGCGATCCTGGTCACCTGTAATACCTGCCATTGCCCACACACAAAGACAACAATAATAGCCCCCTACGGGGTGAGCCAAAGCCCAATATGAAACTATCAAATAATTACAACATGCATCTTGAAAATGTGGTATATGATGTAATGCAGTACGATGTAATGCAATGCATGTAATGTATAATGGATCGAAATCTCAAGATACCAAAATATCGGAGTCCAAAGAAAGGTATCATCAATCAATAACAAGCTCGAGCAGAGGGTGACATCACACACACTTTGCGCTTGGAGAATCATCCTGTGTTGTGCTCGTCAACCCTCTTGTCTAGGTCGGTAGCAACGCGCGTGACTACAGTTACTATCTAAACTGCCTGTCATCGCCGTGCCCGTCGTCCCCGACACTCAGAGTAAATCAACTCAGTCCTCATCAAGGAGAGAAGTGGATAGATCAATATGATATGCCCATGTGTATGTCATATATCGATGTATATTTATCAAATGGTGTGTTAACAAAACATTAATTTCATACATCGATATGCCAATTATGAATGTTGTGAATGCTCATAATTCAATTAAAATCACATAGTCAAGTAGTTTCACATAGCCAAGTAGTTTCACGTAATTCACGTAAGTTCAGTAATTCATGTATCAAATAATACAGATACCTGTCATATGTTACCGATCGCAACATACCTATTATTCCTCATTCTAGAAGTTGAAATGTGGTCTTCTTAGTTCGTGGAACTCCCATGCCGTGTATTAATCTATCAAATTCATTCAACACCATTTCATTACTTCTTTAACATTAAAGTAACCTCAACATACATATAATATATTCTTTAACTTGAGGCGATTAATCAGATCTAAACTATGTAAGGATAGAAGTAGTCTAATTCTCGTATACTCATTCTTACTATTTCTTCAGTTCTAGAATTATTAAGATGTCTATCATCATTAAAGTTCTAATAATACATTTTATTTCATCATTGATTCACAATTCACTTGCTTTCACTCTTTGAACAGCTTAAACTTGAACCAACCTCAAAATACCAATGAGATTTCATGAAATTCTCTCAAACATGATTTCAATGGAGTTAAAATCGACCAATAATATAATTGAAGCAGTTTCACCATAACACAATGAAATCAGTCGACCCAAAACAGAACAATTAGTTCAAAGTTCCCACAATGCTTTTATACATGATTCAACAAGCTTGAACCTGGGTTTAAACGAATTAATAATCGACTAAAGACTGAAGAACCTTCATCCTCAAAACCCATCAAACCGATCAGCATTCCCCAACCATGTAGTAAGAAATAACACCAATACCCAACAACATTCCAAAAGGAACTAGTGAAATTCACGTCACGATCACTGACGATGGATTCCGGTAAGCCATGGAGCTTAACCACGTTATCAAAAAAAGTTCGAGGAATGAACAGCGCTATATATGGATGAGAAAGAGCCATAAAGTGTGCATATTTTCAGAAGCGGTCGACCACAACAAAAATACTATCTTGCCATTGGAGGTGGGAAGACCATTGATGAAATCCTTTGAAATATCAGCCCAAAGTTGCAGAGTGTGGGAAGAGGATGCAACAAACTCGCTGGTTTTAAAGTATCGATCTTGTGGCGTTGACATATGAGGCACTCCGCAAAAAAAGAGAGAACATGGCGACACATTTGTGGCCCGAACAATCCCGTGTGATGTGGTGCAATGTTTTTTAGTAGCCTTCATGGTGGCCATCGTGAATCACGCGGAATCCGAGGAGAGATAAATGCATCCTTTGTAGAAAAGGATCCCCTCATGAACGTTCCAAGTGTTGGAAGAAGCATGTTGCTGGATCAAATGCCGAATTTCGGTTTATTTGACATGCTCATCTTTAATGGCACTCAGATAATCCCAAGTGGGTATAGAAATGGCGGATAACAACTTTTCTTCGTCGAATTGACGGGATTGGGCTTCGGAAACATTATTAGTATTACCAGCCTTGTATTCCACCGGAAATCATAACTCAATAATTTACTAATCTAGCGCTGTTGTGGGGATGTGGTGATCGTTGTTTGAAAAGGAATTTGAGACTGTAGTGATCAGTGCGAACTATGAAGGTGTGGCCCCAAAGGTATTGGGAGTTTGTGATGGCGCTGGCCAAAGCATGGCTGTAGAAGGCAATAGGGCGATCGAATTGTTGAAGCACCGCACCAATACCGCAGTCTGAAACGCCGCACTCAATAACAAAGGGGGAGGATAAATCGGGAAAGGCCAAGATAGGCGTCCAAGTGAGTGCAAGTTGCAAAGAGTGGAATGCCTCAGTAGCTGCAGGTGTCCAACAGAAAGCATTTTTACGTAGCAAGGAAGTGAGCGGCCCAACGATAATCCCATAATCGATTACGAATTACCGATAATATCTTGTTAGGCCAATGACACCCTGCAAGGCACGAGGGGTAGATGGCGTGGGCCATTAGGTGATAGCTGATATTTTTCCCTCGTCTATAGTGATGCCACTGCCCGAGAAAACATGACCAAGGTAGGACACTCGTTGGATGAAAGAGCACTTCGAGCGCTTCAGAAAAAGCTGTTGGCGATTTATAGCCCAAATTACACAAATAATCATGAAGGGAGCATAAGTGAGGCCGAAAGGAATCACAAGGAACTCAAAGTGGCCATGATGAGTTCGAAAGGCGGTGCGCGAGATGTGGCTGCTTTCATCAAGATTTCATGGTACCATGTAATTCATCCAAAAGCTCGTCTATCACCGGAATAGGGAATTTGTCTTTAATTTTTTTGGCATTCAGGGAGCGATAGTCGATACAGAACCGCTAAGAGTTGTCAGACTTTCTTACTAGAACTGGTGAGGAAAAAAGAGCCAACATTTCCTTGCAATGGTGTTCAATTTCATATTTCTGTGCGTGTGGGTAACGATAGAGGCGTACCACTATCGGATCGGTACCTTGCTGTAGAATGTTTCGGTGACTGAAACCGTGGGTTGGAGGAAATCCATGTGGCTCAGAAAATAAATCTTAGTAGGTGAAGTAGATCCCGAGTGCATCCCACGAGGGGTAACAGAGCGTCATTCCTTATGAAATTGCATTAGTGTTACTGAAGTCCCATTGTATTGGACCGAAAGTGCGCAACCAACTAACGCCCAAAACAACCCCCAATTCGCATGATTTCAACAAAAAGAATTCAATCAAGAAGCAATTTCCCCCGAGGAGGATAGGGACTGCTGGGTAGACCCCCGTGCTATCGATGAGTTGACCATTGGCGACCATGACACGAAGGTCAGATTTCCTTTGACACGCAAGTAGGAAACAATGGGTGCTGCCTGAGTCCACCAAAACACGAAGTGTTATGTCATTCACGGTGCCCAAAATCTGCATTGTTTGGTACCTCCGGAACCTGTTATGGCGTGCAGAGATATTTCAACATCATCCTCTACAGTGTTGTCCCCTTCATTGGGTTGAGGGATTTCATCTCGGCCTTCAAGCCAAAAGATTTTTTTACAATGATGGCGAGGTGTATATTCTTCATCACAATTGAGCATAACCGCGGAGACGTCTATCCTCCAATCGTTTGATAAAAGGGCGGACAAGATGAGGCAGGAGTTTGGGTGCGATGAGGAGGTTCAGGGCGGCGAGATGACTGTAGACCCTCGTATAACATGGGGAGACTCATGGCGCCAGTGAGGGTGGAATGTTGTTGAATAGCGACACCAATTGCAATGAGTCCTGGAGGACAATGGTAAACAATTGTACTTAAGCGTGTAAGGGTCCTGCGCGCGTTGACAATTGTTCAAAGCAGCTCTGGTGGTCGTCCACCGTGCCTGCTTGCCGAAGTTTCGCCAATTTGCCCAGTGGGCAAAATCGCTTACACGCGATCGATCGCCAACCTTCACGATCGATCGCCAACATGCTCGCGATCGATTGCCTAGACCACGCGATCGATCGCCTGCACTGTTCATCGTCACCAATTTAACAGCTGCTCGTCGCGATCGATCGCCACCTGCGATTTTCCGAAAAATTCGAGCTTCCATGGTGTTTTTCACACCCAAACTCAAAACCAACACCCCATACACCTTCAACACCTCAAATACACCCTTAAAACTCAATAAAAACTCCAACAACAAACTTTAAGATTTTTACCCAAAATCCACAAACCCAAATCTAGCATTAATACTCAACCAAAAACAACAATACTACTACCAAATCGAAGACAATGACGAGGGGAAGACTAATACCTGATTATCTTTGAGAAAATCGGCTTCCGAGCCAAGCTACCATCGATTTTTCCCATCGAGGGAGAAGAGGGGAAATGGGGGGAGAAGGGTTAGGCTTAGAGAGAGAGAAGAGAGGGAAGGGTTCCGTGCCAAATGACGGAATACCGAGTCCACTTGGTATATATAGTACCAAAACTCAAAAATACCAATCCTTCCACAAATACATCATGATTCATTAAATATCATATGTTTTCAAAAATCATCTCTCCAACCTCAATTCCCATTACCAGCCCCAGCACAAAGTACTCCGGACCCCAAATCCCACCAAAAACCAAATTCCAAGGTTATCACCATGATGAGAATGCAATCTCATCCCTTGGATCCAACGACTCCAAAAACAGGATTTAAAATCCCCGGGAGTCCCAAAACCGCAATTAATACACAATTGCCACAATTAAAATCCATTAAGGATTATTACCACACCGGGATTAACACTAATAATTCCCGGGTATCACAATTATCCCCCACTAATAAAATTTCGTCCTCGAAATTTGCATGGCGTACCATGTACTGACGAGATTACAAAATCCAAACGGATTCACATCGTCGAATCATGAACATAACATGAACGACACACCAACCGCGAGGATACCGACCTCGCACCAAAACCTGGAATGGAGTAAATCTCCCAAACCATCACAAACTCAAAGAAAGACATCAGCATTCCCCGATGCCAACCATCTCAAAAGAAGTCAGCCAACCCTAACTGCAGATCAAACGAATCATACGTGATTCCAAAATAGATATCGTCTCTATGATATCTCCACGATTTAGCCTACGATGTTAATCACGCATCGTTGCCAAGGAAACCACCGGTACACTACAGTGTACTTATACCAAATCCGGTTCCCATTTTTCCAAATCTATCTCCATCAAGGAGTGGTTGCATCACATTACAACACGGATTGGGCAACAACACGGCCACCGATCAACACGAAACACATCTCCAAAGATGTTTACATCCGAGTGTTCCAAGAATTATATCTTGGTCCAAACACACTATCGAGACTCCACAAGGTCTCAAGTTCTCGAAAGGACATGCAAGAACAATCAATTACATTCCCGCCACATGTGTCAACCATGACACTTAACCAATCCGAATTCTGGCCATCCCTCGTTTACCCTAGGATTCAACGGTCCTAACATAGGGATGTTATCAAATTACTCAGAAATGAAAAATACCATGGCCTAAGATACGACAATCCCTCCTCAAGGAAAGTCAATCGACCTTCACGATCATTCCTCATAATGCACGTGCCATCGAGATTTACCAATCTAAAGATGCCACAATCTCTCACCAGAGATTGCCAAACCAAGCGTACTAGTCCGATGCTCGACGAGCATTAAGAAAAGTTGGCAGTCGTATACCCACACCTGCATACACGCCCAAGTACCGACACCACATGCATACTCGATGCAACAGACTCGGGTATCTCCAATCATACCTAAAATCGCAAAACCAACTGTCAATCCTCAATTATTCTCACTCCACGGAGAATGATGGTTGACAAACCTAAAAGGGTGTGATTTTAACATCAACACTATACAAATCAAATTAACGAATCTCCCAAAGATTCAATTGGTAGGCATATCAATACCGCCTTCCTCACAAGGAAAGTGTCATGAATCCATGACCCTCCAACCTCGAACCACTGTTCGGAAAACCTGGATATATTTATACCCAAATATATTCCGGAACTCAGAAATACACAACTGGTTAGAATATTGTACCAACGCCACTATTACCCCAAACGAAACCCGTATACGCCATGTATACTCAAACTAATGATGCTCTGTACTAATGCCATAGTACTCCACAATCTCGAGCATTCCCCCGGAGACGTCTCCTCGAACGTCTCACCGAAAGGTAAGTAATCCATTACTCGGTCCAAAACCAGTAATGCTTACCATGGCTGATTTACAATCAACCCACGATCGATACCAGCTGTCTCCATGACAGTACAATCCAAATCTCTCCAAGAGATACAATCAATATAGTAGTGTCACCCCACTAACTATATCTCACAATTCCAATTGTGTTTCCCCACTGCATTCCATATGAAAGGATGCTCAACCAGAGCTAACAACGACTTGTTGACACTCGTGTTGGTACTCCCAACAAAATTGAGTCGTCCTGGTACAAGTCCCTCGAAACATTAGACATATAAACGTCCTGTGAGGTATTTCCTGCCTCAATCATCGTGCTGCATAGAGACTACAAGAGTCTACCATAAACCCTCATCGTATCACCGTACTATTCGCCAAACTCGAATCCAACAAGCAGTATAATGGCTACAACAAGCACACTATAACACTGCAACAATACCTGGCTAGCAAATCGCTGCCTCCATAGGCTTATACCAAGCCTACTAACGTGACACACGTTCCATCCCGGTATACCATACCGTACAAACCATTAGAGTAGTGGGTCATCACCCAATATTTCTCTAAAACACCAAGGCATAATGGACATCCCGGTGTCCTTGCTCAACCACGGAGCAATCCTAATCCATTAGGACTTATTTCACACCCGCAGGGTGGGTGTGACCAAGTCTACCACACATCACAACGACAAGCGAGTAGTTTCCTCAATGACTACTCCTACCACCAATCACTTGGCCTTAGCCAATCCATCGAGTATACCTAAAGGTATCACTACTCGACAAATATTTACCTCTAATGCATTATGCGGTACACTCACCGGTACAATGCATCCAATTATCCATCGAGCAAACCTGCTCGGCATAATGGTCTCGTCAACTAGTGACCCAGACACTACCATGTGCTCGCCATTGGCACTCCAACCATACGACTAAATACATATACATAAATGTATTATTCATCGAAACGAAGCTACGTGTCTACATAGACATCCACTATGTCATCGTCATCCCGTGACGGTATATGCCAACATATGACATCCGAAATCCCATCGTCAACTCGTGACGGTACATGTCGATACTCGACATCCATATTCTCATCGTCAAACACAAGACAGTATAAAACCACACATGGTATTCACAATAATGCTAACAAAGCAGTAATATAACATACCTCATCGCTATCAAGATAACGGTATACCTGTATCCATCGTCCACCAGCGGTACTTCAGCAGCACCCATCGCTCGTAGGCGGCATAATCCAGTGCTACGCACATAGCGGTATAATCCGTCGCTATAGAATCAGCGTCATGATCCCTCGTCATAGAGTCAGCGGCATAAAACATCGCTATAGATATCCGGCGGTATGAACGATCGCCATAGATGTAGCGGAATGTACCATCGCTGTATAATACCTCGCGGCATGAACCATCGCCAATAGAATAGCGGAATAACCCATCGCTATGAATACCCGGCGGCATGAACCATCGCCAATAGAATAGCGGAATAAACCATCGCTATGAATAGATACCTGGCGGCATAAACCATCGCCAATAAAATAGCGGAATGAAGCATAGCTATATAGATACCCGGCGGCATGAACCATCGCCAATTGAATAGCGGAATGAACCATCGCTATGAATACCCGGCGGCATGAACCATCGCCAATAGAATAGCGTCATGATATCCCTCGCTAAGAAGCGACAAATATCCCTCTTCGCTACTTCGCTTCGACATACCAGCGGCATAATAACCCTCGCTTAAGCGGCAAATATTCTTCATCGCGGTGGTAGTCAAGCGGCGCCACTACTCATTTTATCATGACAGCGGAAATACCCCACTTTACAAGACAGCGGAAATACCCCTCGCTTCGACAATACCAGCGGAAAATAATATCCCTCGCTAAGATATGACAGCGGTCGTGTTCTTCGCTTCATATCATCGGCAAATATTCTCTCATCGCTACGGTATGACAGCGGCAAGTATTCACATCGCTACGCCATGAAGCGGCAAGTATTCACATCGTTACGCCATGCATGCAACCGTAATGCATAACCCATATTCCAATAAACATCGCCATGAGTGTATTTTAATGCATCTTGCTTCAAATGTCACATGCGGAATTTTACCATCGCTTCAACATTTAGCGGCAAAGCATTAAAATCATCACTCCGATATATATATGCAACCGTAATGCATAATTCATATCTCATATGACCCTGTAACCACCATGGTTAGCAACAACATATTCCAATTATGAACACATATCATAAACGCACATAAGCAATATAGTTGTGCCACACAACACTAACTACTATCATGCATAAGTATGTGCAACCCATTCCTATCAGCATGTTCCACGCCCACAACAGCCCCAAAGAGCAAACCACTGCTCTGATACCACTAATGTAAGGGCCCCCGTGCCCTTAACCCGTTATTATTTTATTAATCCCTGCCATTAAGTGCATACAATCATATTATCATGGGAAGGAAACCATATACAAGAATAACATCATTTACCATCTATAAAATTTCTTGTATTAGACCTCATAATATTCAACTTCCCCCAACTAAAGCCACTTTCATAGTATGCACCCTAATAATACACTAACATACTCTCAGTTCATTTAGCAATTCCGTATTTAATTGCATGCAAGCCATAAATGAAGAGAGAAGACCATGGCCATTTATACATTCCATATACACGTAACACGTACTCACATGAGAGCACCCAATGAATAAGCGTGTATCTAATGTATAAAATATCCTACTAGATACCGTTACTGGTACTAAAATCCTGGAAGCACCTCCCAAGCACAACTCTATCTCAACTCTGGATCTGTGTACTTATTCCACCAGCTCTGGTACCTCGATCCTGGAAGTACCTCCAATCAACAGTCCGAGCTCAACTCCAAAGTTGCTGCTACACCTATATCACCTGCCCCAACAGAGACAGCCCCCACACGGGTGAGCATACCAATACAACAAATCCAATAATCATAATATTGCATTTCATAATTTACAGAATGTAAATGCCATGAATTTAAATGATACTCCCTGGATGGTACATCCTCATCCGGGATCCCCTATGTTGTCCCTGTTCTCAAAATAACCAAACTCATCAAATTCCCAAAGCCAGTTAATCGCCACATAGATTAACTAATACCATTTCTATTATGCCAGTTCCATGATCAATATGGAAAAATCATTATATAAAAGGCCGTAGATATAACATATATCTAACCAATGATTCCATGTTCCTA
Organism: Haberlea rhodopensis; assembly: GCA_907163345.1. Taxonomy (NCBI): domain Eukaryota; kingdom Viridiplantae; phylum Streptophyta; class Magnoliopsida; order Lamiales; family Gesneriaceae; genus Haberlea; species Haberlea rhodopensis. Next base: position 59,568 of record CAJQUN010000986.1, read on the forward strand.
TTTCATTGCTCGCTCCACAATAGCGGCATTTCAAAGCCCCCCCGCATGCTCAACAATAGCGGCGTCATTACTGATGGTCGCTCAACGGCGACAACACCTTAATCATTGCTCGCTCAAAAGCAGCACCGTATGGTTCCCAATGTATGTCCAATTAACGCAATTACCATCTACCATGCATATCACTATCCATTTATAGAAAGTACCATATACCATGCATTTCAATATCCATTTATTGCAAACACCCCATACCATGCATTTCAATGTCCATTTATTGCAAACACCCCATACCATGCATTTCAATGTCCATTTATTGCAAACACCACATACCATGCATTTTACAGTTGCAACGTTATAATAGGCTATGCTCGTACGTCAACGTACCTTATAATCTCGTAGTTTGAGTCCAACCTTGCCTGAGTTCCACGTCCGATAAGTTATGTGCTAACACACAAATAACTCTCAATTAAACATAGGCATGCAATCACATGCCCAAGCACGTTCACAATTTCCAAACCTATCGTCTATCCATGACGATTACCAAAATAAAAGCCCCCCGGCTAAGCATGCATAATACCCAAAATATACCATTTTACAAGTTTAAAAGATAGCCAAAAAACTCAACCGACAATCCCGTTTTATTAAACTTTGGCTCCAACCAATCCATTTTAAAAGTATAGCATTCCCATTGGAATGTAGACATTGCCCCGGAAATGGGCTACTCAAACCTCGATTCCAAAATCCCGACATTTTTCCAAAATTTCCAAAAAAAATATTTCCTATGGGCGGCGATCGATCGCCCCTGACCAGTGGGCAAAATCGCCAACCCCCGCGATCGATCGCCAACCTGCTCGCGATCGATCGCCTAGACCACGCGATTGATCGCCTGCACTGTTCATCGTCACCAATTTAACAGCTGTCGTCGCGATCGATCGCCACCTGCGATTTTCCGAAAAATTCGAGCTTCCATGGTGTTTTTATCACCCAAACTCAAAATCAACACCCCATACACCTTCAACACCTCAAATACACCCTTAAAACTCAATAAAAACTCCAACAACAAACTTTAAGATTTTTACCCAAAATCCACAAACCCAAATCTAGCATTATTACTCAACCAAAAACAACAATACTACTACCAAATCGAAGACAATGACGAGGGGAAGACTAATACCTGATTATCTTCGAGAAAACCGCTTTCGAGCCAAGCTACCATCGATTTTTCCCATCAAGGGAGAAGAGGGGAAATGGGGGGAGAAGGGTTAGGCGTAGAGAGAGAGAAGAGAGGGAAGGGTTCCGTGCCAAATGACGGAATACCGATTTCACTTGGTATATATAGTACCAAAACTCAAAAATACCAATCCTTCCACAAATACATCATGATTCATTAAATATCATATGTTTTCAAAAATCATCTCTCCAACCTCAATTCCCATTACCAGCCCCAGCACAAAGTACTCCGGACCCCAAATCCCACCAAAGACCAAATTCCAAGGTTATCACCACGATGAGAATGCAATCTCATCCCTTGGATCCAATGACTCCAAAAACAGGATTTAAAATCCCCGGGAGTCCCAAAACCGCAATTAATACACAATTGCCACAATTAAAATCCATTAAGGATTATTACCACACCGGGATTAACACTAATAATTCCCGGGTATCACATATGTGATTTATTGCCTTTTATTGGTGTTTCTACCTTGTGTAGATATGCCTGCGGCTGGTGGATTGAACGGGGCTTGGTGAAGGAGAACCCAACGATCACTATATAGTTTGAATAAGACTGAATAATCCTTTTATTAACGAACTCATCCTATATATGCAGAGTTCTCAAAAATCCTAAGAAATCAAAACATAATCATATCTATGAGATAGACTCCAAAAAACCAAATCCTAATCCTAAGAACCAAATCCTAATATTTTGATAAGGATAAATTATGAAGGATAAAATAATGGGAAATTAAAGGATAACTGGATCTTTTGTTTTCTTGAATTTCCCATGCGTAAATCTCTAATAGATAATATCTCTCTGAGTTGTTGGATCCTTAGTGATGTTTATCGGATGTGTGCGTATGACATTATACTTCCTAGCCCCTTTTAACTTTTCGCATCCACTATAATGCTACTAATTGCTAAGGTTTTCATGAATGAAACAGAGAGAAGACTGTTGAATGTTCACTATTCTTTTATCATTCTTTTATTTCATTTTCCCACTAATTCAAATCATTCGTTCTTTCATTCTCTAATTCGATTCAATAATGTGCCTAAAATATTTTGAGCCCTCCTTCAGCACGTACGAGGATTAAAGGGAAACAACAAAGAATTATTGGATAAAACAGGAGGAAACGATACGACGGACACTGATTTTTGTAAAGGAGATGCAATCCAACATGATTCGTCAGAAGTGAAAGTTCAAACAGGCACATGCCAGGATTATAAGCTGGAAGAGGAATATGATGATTCTGATTGGGAAGATGGGTCCATTCCTACATTATATTCTACAAAAGAGTATCAAGAAGATTTAGTCAGTGGAGTTTCAGTTGAGTTTGATGTTTCACCTGGCTTGGCAAAGCGGAAGTCTGTGCGACGAGCCACTCAAGAAGAGAAGGCAACTTATAAAGTTTACCTATGAGCACGAATGCTGCCTTTTAAATGTGGACTCTTTTACTTCCTGCATTTTTATATGTAATCTTGTTTGATTTCAGGAAGTAGCTGAGGTTGTGCACAAGTGTCATTTGCTTTGTCTATTAGGGAGGGGAAGGTTGATTGATAGTGCTTGTAATGATCCTCTAATTCAGGTCATTATCTACTCCCCTTGTTTGTCTTCTGGTGACATCTTCAAAGCACATCTTTATGACCAGGATGCATATTTATTATTAAATGATGATTCATTTCTATTTTCGAATCATATCACTCAAGCTGAGCAGTTCTTAGACCGCATCTGTATCAAGTGCCAAAGAAGTACATGGTTGTGGCATTGACCATAGGAACGATTGGCCTTTTAATGATTAGTGGTTTATGCGGGATAAAAAACCCTATTCAAAATAATGTTGATTGCCAATGCCTTGGTACATGGTTGTACTAACATATGTAAAAGATAAATTAAATTCTCTTTCATGCTAGATTGGATTGAATCGATTTTAAAATTTCCGAAGAACTTTGGCCTGGTTGTTTTAACCTGTTGTAACAACAGTTGAATACTCTGCACTTGTATTTTTATTCCGGCTAAAAAAGGCGTGTAAAAATTATCTTGCTTCACGTGTGTTTCGCATTGTGATTTTGAATGCTATTTACCTTCTGGGAATCAAGCGCTCAGTTTTTTAATAGTATGTTGTAAACCACATGTTCAAGGATGCAGGTCACCTAAACTTTTTTCATTTTTTCCAATAGTATTAGCAAATAAAGTGAAATTGTTTTGTATCACCATAAGGCCAAATATTGGCAGCCTGGAACTTTGAACTAAGGCTTAGGCCAAACTTGCCACCTAGAACTTGACAAATGGTCATGATGGAGAGAAAACTACTTTTTTATATTTTATAAGCCTTCTTCAAATGGTCATAGATGGCTAATTCTATTGAAATATGGTATTGTACTTGAAAACTGTTGATTGGACTCACTCCACTATTAACTATTTCACTTTGCATGAGATTACAATTTTCTTGATCGACTTGTCGTGAAAGCAGTATAAGGTCTCTGTCATTTATTTGAACTCTCATAGTTTGTTTCTGTGTTTGTTTCTGTTCAATGGTTTCATGACATCTCAATTTCCCTCCTCTTTTGTCGATGAGATTGTAGCATCTCTCTATACATATATCAAGAGAGAGTATATAATAGTTACGTATCTAAATATGTAATTCCAAAATAACCTCAGTTCTAATATAAAAAGAAACTATATGAAGCATAATTTAAAAAATCAACAATTAACTTTCATTTTGAGCTCCAATTTTACACTGTCAAATCTAACATGAAAGCATATAAAAGATGTCTCGGAATAATATATTTCACACATTTATTTCTATTTACAAAGAAAAAAGTTCATCAAAGCCAAATTTTGAATTTCACAATGTTAGTTGTTGGGTTCTGTGAACCCTATTAGGTTAGCAACACTTGTTTGTGTTTGTTACTAATAAATCTATCAAGAGTGCAGTTAAGCTGTTCATGGTTAAAATGCATCAGCAAAATAGCTGAAGCTCAAACCAGACAAGTGAGACTAGCAAAAATGATCTGCGACACTGATCACCCATCAAAATTCAAAATGTTCAGAGGGAGAAAGTGCGGGAAGGCAGAAATTTCCATCCAGCCAAACCTTAGCCGCCACCCACCCTTTCCGGCGCAGTCGTCCAACCCTAACAATTTCCACTTCTCGTCGCAGCGCGATTCCGGCCGTAACCTATCTTTTACGGCATGGAAAACCTCCCTAACCTATACCCGACCTTTTCCGAGCGTGAGAGAGCTTTCCCAAAATCTGCGATCAATAAGGAAGAACATAAGCACGTTACAAACTTTGTCAACGACATCATCCACCAGAATATTTGAAAAGATTCCTAGCAAATACAATATCATTCTACTTTACGAACTTCCCATAGGACTGGAATTCCAGTGAAATGTAGAGCACATCTCAGAAGTTAGGCGAGGTAAGAGAGATTTTCATACTTCCAAAATGTGACAAAAAAGGTAACAAATTTGGGTTTGTAAGATTTGGAGGCAGTGCAGATGTGAGGAAAATGGAAGAGAACTTAAACAATATATGGTTGGGTTCTTACAAATTGCGAGCAATACGCCTAAGTTTGACAGAACTCTGAAATCTTCAGAGTAGACCTCAGAATGTGATTGAACAAATGTTCATCACTAAGGGCAAATCCTACGTAGAAGAAACAGTTGAAAATAGAAAAGCAAAGATTGATGGGGATCAAGGAAATATCAAAACTGAATGGGTCGGGACTGTTTATCAGACAACTAAAGAGGAATCTCAGTGGGTTGAGGGATGTTTAATGGGAAATTTACTCAACTCAGGCATTATGAAGGATGCACAACAAGATTTCCTGCATAATGGGTTCGACAAGACAAAGCTCATATCTTTGGGAGGATCTTGGGTACTGATTTATGATGAAAATAAAGAGCTGCTATCTGAATTTATCAATGAAGAGAAAGATCGGTTAGGCACCTGGTTCAGTGAAATCAGATACTGGAACAAAGAGGCAAGCATTCCAAATAGGGAAGTATGGATTAATTGCATAGGCATTCCCTACATGCTTGGAATGCGCGATTTTTCAATCTAATAACTGATAAATTGGGAAATTTAGTGAAGAGACTCTGAATAGAGAGAAACTTGACACTAGTAGACTCTTAATTTCAACAACAAAGTTGGGATTTATCCATAAAATATGTCAAGTTGAAATTGATGGGAGCGTTTTCCCAATCAGGACGATGGAGGAGAATCCGAAGCAATTAGTTTATGGATACAATGATACTCAATGCAAACAGAAAATTTTGATTTGAGACTCATCATCTTCTGAATCTGACTTTTCTGATGAGGTAATACCGGAGACAGTTTGGGGGGAAGCTGAACTGAGAGACGAAGGAAACTTGTACCAAAAGAACAAAGGAATCTTTAATGGTAAGATGTTTGAGGATAATCAGTTGCTGGAAGGGGGGAATATAAGAGAATAATCAGGGCATAGACATGACTCAAAGTGGGATGTTAGATAACATGGGGAGACAACCTACGCTATTCACATTTAATGGTTCAATGGGGCAAGATGGAGAGAATATAAATCAGAATGTTCAAAGTTTGGGAAAGAAAGTGGATGATCAAGGGATTCCAGCATCGTGTCAGATGTAAGATTCTCTAAAACTTATCAGTGAAGAAAGGACACGAAGTTTTCGAGTTCAGAAATTAATGTGAAAATTGGAGATACTACTACTTCCAAGGACATTAACATATAATTGGAAAAGGATTTTATCTCTGAAGCGACACAATTTTGGAATATTGGTAAGAATTTGGGAATGTTTTGCAATGTGCCCGAGTTCCTTGCAAGTGTAGCGTTGGACTTGACGGATGTCCTTCCCTTTCCCTTTCGCATGTGAGACATAGGCCACCTCACGATTCAAACTAGTTTGTTGATGAAAGGTCCATTTTGTGGCAAGTCGCTGCTCTTCTCAAAGTAATTCCCTGAGGCAAATATCCAAAGATGGAGATGGGTCACGATTCATCAATGTAGATCGAGCAATCTCGAAATCGGGGTGTAGTTTCATCAAGAATTGATCTCATTTGCTTTGTTCATACTGCCGGGACTTTCGCGTAGATGATATCAGCGAACTCAGTCCATAGAAGTTGAAATCCTGTGAAATATTCTTGAACAGAAAGACTACCCTGAGTGTAATAGGCAATCTCGTATTCAAGGTGGAAGCGCCGAGCCACGTTATTCTGACAATAAACCTGTTGTAAGTAGTCCCACATGTCTTTGGCGGTCTTGTAGGGACGTAGGTTGTATCAACCAATGCTAACATCCAACTGCAAGCTTGGAGGTGTCAGAGGGGACATGAGCACTGTCATCAATGTGTCCCTATAGTTCTTTACACATACAAAAAGGCGAAACTGAAATTCCCAGGCTGAATAGTTTTTACCCGTGAATTTGATGCCAAAGTGTCAATGTTACTCATAGTTGCAGCGATAAAAATGAAGCAACAGCCGAGGAACAGAATTAACACAAGGATCACGTCTTAGACCCAACACACGACGAGCAGAGTCAGAAATCAAGCGGAGATTTGTGAGATACTGCGAAACCAGGGTGAAAATCCCGAATGAGAGGGCCGAACAACTTCACAGCACTTAAGCAGATTTCGGAAATCCAGAATTCCGAACGAGAACGGTCGTTCTTCACAAAGCAAAAAAAAATAATCGGAAATCAAGAGATTTCAACCGAAGAACGTGTACGACACGATTTTGAATCAGAATGGGTCAGAGACACGCCGATCGATGCATGGGAAACACGAAATTTGGAAAAAAAAATTCAAAAATCCAGATCTGAAGATCGCCTATTTGATGTGGAAAAAAAACTCAGGAAAATTTCAAATTGGCTCTAATACCATGTTAGATTTGGAGAATGATATGGTTTTTGATACCGATTACCATCGGCTCTCCCTTCTTCCCGTGAGTAATTCTCTTGTAGGTGATATCCTTTCCTGCTTCTTGCTTTAGTGGACCCCTTCGTGTGCATCTTCTTCCACGGTTGGACTCTTGGCATGCGTAACATCAAACAAGCAAAATGATCAACAACACTAATTAACCATCATAGGCCAGCTGAGTTGAGAATTGACAGCGAGTAACTCCCGGCTGCGGGTTGACTGTCGCAACCCTGGTCCTGTGTGGGGAAGACCGGACAAGAGCTCCATACGGAAAACATCCCCTTTGGGATCCCCTCCGGTGGTGTTCTACGTGAGGACAGCAAAGTGGCTCGCTAAACACAGGCACAGAAAGACTAGTTCATTGACCAACGGAGTTGAACAAAGCCATCTTGCTGAATATATAAAGACCAACTTGGTAACCTTCAGAGCAGAAGAGTATAGATCAGCCAGGTGATCGTCAGCAAGGTACAAGCTAGACTATCACCAAGAAGATCTCATTCAGAAAGGTACCAGCAAGGTTAGAAAACAAGCAAAATTGCAAATCACCAGCAAATCAGTAGGAATGTTGGAAAGTCAAAGAAAGTACAAGAAAAATTAGAGATGTGACAAGTCCTTTACAACGGGCATATTAGTGAGTCTAATGGACAAATCTTTATCAAAACTATATATATACTTGAAGATCAAGAGCAGAAAGGAAGAGGATGATCTCGTAGCTCTTACAATTCATCACGAATTCCTTTAAAGACAGATCAAAACCTGAGGAGCTTACACAGAAGAATAACTTAGGCATCATCGTTGAATTGAAGGTCTGATCATATATATGATCATTTGTGTGTCACAAACGCTCAATCTCTTGTACTCAGTGAGCTTAAACGTCTAACAGTGATTTGTGTAATTGTGAGACATATTGTCTACACAGAACAAAGGTTAGATGACTTAGTTGTTGAGGACAACAAGGTAACCAGTAGTTTCAGCGAAACAGGGAAGCTTGCTGAAGTGGTTTGTACAAATGGTTTGAATAAATCAAAGTTTTCTAGCGGAATTTCCATGCAGTGGAAGAAAAGAAGACGTAGAATGATTACACATTACCTTCGAACTTCCAGAATCAAATATGTGTGCTTTTACTGTGATGCCTGTTAAATGTTTTTTTTTACTACGATTACTTTACCTTGTTGGATCAGTTATAGAGTTGGTTAGTTTAATCATTTTCCCCTTGGTTTTTAAACCAAACTTGATCCAGTCTCTTGGTGCAATCACTTTAAGGACCAGAGCTATTGCAGCTCAGCTTGGTTGGGATCAACAAGGTGAACTGATCAATCACCTGATGATTTCAGCAGGTGGGTTCAGAGCAGCAAACTCGACCCAAAATAGCAGACTCTGACCCCCCATATCGATCCTTATCATGACATACATAGATAACTTAAGTTAAATTAAAATTAGAAGGATAAATATTGATGAATATGCAGTATTATCAATAACCAAATACTATTCTATTACAAAATTTCTATTTAGCAGGAAGTGAGTTTTTGCTCTACAAATGGTTGTGTAAAATCTTCCCTTTTATCATATAACTCGAACAAAATTATTATATTAATCATTTTATCAATATTTTTAGTTCATATTTTTACACATATGAACATTGTGTGTTTTTATTAACTAGTTTGCTATTATTCTGACTAAGAGGACCTCAACCATCGCAGGCTTCTCTACTTTCACTTCTGCCAACTCACTTGCTGAAGATAGCAGAGTCTTCAAAACTTACAGCTGGTCATTTGTCTCCAATTGTCAATTGGGTACGAGCTTTCTAGTGCTTGTCCATTTTTTCACTTTTGTAATTTGTAGGACTTCATGGTACTTTCTGTTTCTCGTTGCTTGTTATCAGTTCCACAAAAACTTCAGTGTATGTAGTTCAAATGTTGCCGAGAAGACATGCCATTTAGCATTAGCATCTACTTTGGAAACTCGAGAGGGTACCCTAGAAGCGGTATTTTTCCTCATGAAATATTAATATTGTTTACTTTCTGTTGGGTGAATAACTTTTACAGCATATAATGTTTGAACATACTTTTATCTTAATCGTGTGTTGGATTTATGTTCTTTTTGTGGATTATATTGTCTTTGGCAATTTATATGGGTAACTTTTGTTCTAGGTTGTGGCATTAGGTGTAGCCCTATTTAGGGCTCTGAATCTGACGACACGGTATGTAGTTTTGATATCATGTACTGGTATTTTTAGTTTGTCATTAGCCTCCTTTTTTTGTTTGGTGTTTTTAGTGGATTCTTATTATGTTTTATACTGTCTTTGTGTGGTGCAAAAACATTTGATGTACATGAGTAATTGTGGCCTCCAAAATAATTTGAAAAATCTTCTTAGCTATAGTGTGGGGGCCCGATCCTAATCATGTGATTAATGATCACACAATAATTATTTTAATGTAAACAACGGAAAATTAGTTAATATTTTTCAACACGTGGCCCTATAAATTTCGGCATGACCTCTGTATGAGGAATATACCACCTGTTTTACATATATCAATGTACGCATACTGAAAATATATATATAATACCAGTGTTCACATCCATTGTTTTAATCAATCACATCCAAACCAAATATAAAATTCCGAGCAAAGTATGTCCAACAAATTAAATATACATATACACCTCTCACATCTAAGGGACACCTTGTTGGTATACATATATATCATACTGGGATAAACGATAGAAAAACCTCTCAAGTGTGGCTCCCCCGCACGTGCCTTCTCTAGGGTGCTGGCCACCTATACTACCCGCCGTTGTCTACGCACAAGACAACAACCCCCTTTGGGGGGTGAGAAAACGTTCCATATGGAACAACCATATAACTACGACATGAATGTATAACATGATATATGGTGATGCATGTCGTGTCGATATCATGCCATATACCATCCGCTGGATATATCAGAATCAATCAAATCGATAACAATTCATAGATAGGTCCTCAGATCACTATCAGTCTTTTGTCTCGACATATCATGGGGCCACGAATGGCTGTCTTTACTGGCCACGTAATGCCAGACATAGTATCGTGTTCTAACCCCTGAAACAACCTCATATCAATCATATTGGAAAAGCCAATGATCATAACTCAATGTGTATGTCATGTATCAATAAATATATAAAACAATGATGTGTGTAACATTTAATAAAACATTTAATTTTCATACACCGATGTACCAATCTAAATGCCATGAATGCCACATAATTTAAATAAAACCACGTAGCCACAATCTCACGTAATTCACATAATTCATCAAATCATACATCTAATTATACAAATAACTATCGTATGTTACTTGGTCACAACATACATTATTTCTTCTGATCCAAACTTGATGGCGTTTAATCAATCGGCACACTTTAATGCAGAAGACTACATATTCAAACATATATCACAATTACCATTTTATCCATTTTCAAATATTTCAAAATATTTCGAAACTCAAATAAATCATAAAAATCAAAATCGTAAACTATTGTCGAAATCTTGTTCATCGCTTGTCTAATCTACGATATATATTAATTTCATAATTTTCGGACATTATTCCAAAATAATCCATAACATAAAGCAAGAAAAATCAAAGAAAAACTACCTCAAAAGGAAGGTAGTTAGGCGAGGATTTCAAGTATGTAATTTGTTTCAAATTTCGACGATGTTTTGAAGTCCTCAAATTCGTCGAAACTCGGAACTTTCGTTTCTTTCCTCTCTTTCCTCTCGCTCACTGTAACTTATTCTAAATGTGTGTTTAAAATCTGCTTCTAAGTTGCTAATTTTTATTTTTTTTTATAAATTTAGGAAATTACAAATTACCCTTAAAAATTACGGAAACGCCATTAAACAATATCGTATATTAGGATATTGAAATGACCAAATTAGCGAAAGTGATCTGAATGAAAGTGATAGAGCTATGTCTTTAACTTTCGTCGGCCTTTGAAATCACTCAATTTTGATATCCGACCAAGAAGTTATGTCCAATCAACTAAATTATGTCCACGCAGGAAAATTAGTACGCATGATACACTTTTGGATAATTTTTACCTTCCTTCTAAAAGGATTCGGAACATAAAAGTTGTAGCCATTTGAGTTGGCTTTCCAATAAAATTATCATCGTCTCATTCAGACTAAAGTACAATTAATTTTACTAGAAACCGTAACAGATGTCATACATCTGCTGCATTCTAAAACACGTGCCAAACTTAAATTCAAGTAAGATTTTGTGCCTTCATCAATATATAATATTTCCCATGTTCATTCTCAACCATATAATTAACATAAGATAATCACATAATTATTGAGAGTTATTTACGATAATACAGTATGAGGGCCTTACATTCTCCATCACTTAAAAGATTTCGTTCTCGAAATCTCAATTATACACATCACAAATTCAATTATATAAGCATTTAGCAATGATAGTACATGTCAGTACTATAATTGGAATACATCAACTTCATAAACCAAATTCAAGGAGATCTTAGCATTAAGCGGAATCAGAATAAATGAATCTTGAACTGAGTCTCCAATCACGTGTCTAGTCCATTCATCTTATATCAATGGAATAGAATGGTTGTAAGAAACTATCTTTTCAGTGTGGATCATTGGACAATCAAAATTCAACCTCATTAGGTTGAAAGATACATACCAAATCATGTTTGTATTTCCTCAATATTGCGATACGAAATACATTAGAGATAATGAGTAAAATAAATAATAATGTTAACTAATATGAAAGATTCTCAATTCACGCGAGAATCTTATGAACGTCAATATTATTAAATGGTTAGTTTATCTTGCATATCTAATCACGTGAATTTTATCATTCATTCCTTGAGTTATTTCAGATCCAAATACTGTCGTGCACACGTCTATTCCCTGAACATAAGTGATCTGCACCATCTTCCAGGATTTCGCATCATACATAATGTTCACAGTCAAACACATACTCAATGCATTCTAGAAATAATCCCAGAACTCAAAATAAAATCGGAATTTTAGTAAGACATAATCGAGAAAACAAAATACTTTCGATAGTCTTCCTAATTTTAAATACTACATTCGGTTTGATTGTTAGCCTACGAATAATATGTAGTCCTCACAATCCACCTCATATTCGTTGCATTCTACAATGGTCCCAAAGTTTGAAAATAAACTTGGGCCCTGAACATATAAAATCAAGAGAAGTGCTTTCAGCAATCTTGGTACATTTTTCAATGTACAAACGAACCATATGCTTATATAGATAGTCGTGGATATGGAATAAAAAAAGCATATTGCAATTCTAGAGTCTCAGGGACAATAATTGACCATAAAGTCGTATACCTTGGTGATTCAAACAAAATAAAGAATAATAATAAAATCTGGAATATTTCAATTGAAGCATCCTCGGTGGTATTTACCTGGCCAGTACGCTACATAATCTCATAGTCGAAATCTGACAAGATACCCGTTCATCTACATTGTCTCATATTGAAATCAAATTATGCAAAGTATTTCCGACTTGTATGGTCGGAGTACACTACGGACTTCCTCCGTGTAGATAAGGTTGCCATCTATTTAAGAAATTACTTTGGCAACTAGTTCCAGCTTATACACTGGATAACAGATTTCATGAAATTCACTTGACAAGATACATACATGGTCACAAACAAAGATACATACATGATCACATTGCCATGTTACGTCACAACATAGCTCAAGTTTTTGAAGAGGGATCTGTACATATAACACATCCCCAAGTATTTGAAAGACAAAATGAAGACAAGTGCAGGTTAATCTAGTCTTCAATTTCAGGGGACTAGATTTAATACTCGTCTGACCCAAGGGATTTCTGATTATTTTAAGTCAGCTGAGTAATCGATTAGCAATATTCATATATTCTTTGATAAATCGACGGTAGTATGCAGTTAAATTGATAAAATAGGAATATCTAAAATATTGGTCAATCTTGACCAATTCAGTATCGTGTTAACCTTATTATGGTCAACAAAAATTTTCATGTAAATAACATGATTAAAAATATCATTCTTTCCAATCAGAACTCAGGCTGGACAGTTTGGCATATAGTTATCTCGAGTGAAAAATCTGATAAGATATTCGACATGTCCGGTGTTGTCTTGGACTAACCAAGATATCATTAATAGGAATTATTACAAATTTATCAAGAAATGTTTCAAAGGACTTGATTCATCAAGTCCCTGAAATTTTCAAAGCATTCACATAATTATAAAACATAACCAAAAGTTCACAATGGTCTTAGGTACATCCTTGCTTCCGATTGGATTCACACCTGATAATAATCAGAGTGGAATTCCATTATGAAATATATAGAAGTGCCTTATAATAAATCAAACAAATCATTGATATAAGACAATCAATGTTCAACTATCTAAACTCAATTTACGTTCATATCAGATATCATATTTTATACAAACAAAAATGACACATCTCAGATTAATATACTTCATTGAATAAATATCCCGATTGAGAAGGTCCTGAAATAATTATTTCTACTCGTTCAATTCAAATCATTTCATATAATAGGGAAAATCTTCCAAATGGTTACGATTCCAATATCGAGATTGTTATAAATCTCATTTAAAATATATCCAGAAATAATTCTCCTAAAACTTTCCTCAAGTGCATGGAGCCTATACCGAGTTCATACTCGGGTTCTTGCCTATTATATTCATATCCAAAACAAAGAAAATCATCACTTCATTGGACACAAGATCCATTACACATACGTGCACATGTTAGTGTCAGTCCCGAGTCTTAACAACGAAACTTTGATGCCACATCCGGGCAAAAGCCGTACCATTAAAATTTAATCAAATGTTTTAAAATTTAATAAATTATTTTAACATTTGTTCGATTATTTTGCAAGAGGTCCAGATCAAAACCGGATGTATATTTGTGCATTATTTTATTATGAATATGGATGTGTCACATCTATGCTACATCCATGTTATTAACAAATTAAAATTTCAACCTTTTTCATTAAAATTAATATTCCAAATAAATTATGAGCAAATTCATAACTCATAATATATTACTTTATATCAATGAAGTAATGAAGTATCACAAAAATAAAGGATTTTCAGCTTGGACAACTATCTAGAAAATACCACATACACCTATTAATCATTATGAAAATAATCATCACTAGTTTCGATCATTCACCGGATAATCAAGTTATTATCACCACAACAATCAAGTCATTATCATCACAACAATAATATGTCATAAGGATAAGCAATATGCTTTCCTTGAAAATTAAGTCAGAGAAGATGACCTCTCCCTCTTAAAAATGAAGTGGGTGGCTATTAGAATCTGAAAATGAGAAAAATTAACAATACTAATTTTGCCATTTTGATCTCCTTGGTTAAAGCATTTGTTGAATTTTTTCATACTCAGCTCTAGAACTATCAGGTATAGAAGAGAAATTATGACAAAGGATTCAATACACATTCTGCAAAAGATTTTAATAGCTTTGTTGCAATTAATCATTCGATTTCATTCCAATTATAAAGACATACATGGGGACTTATTCGAAGGATAAAATCTCAAAAATATTCCCAAAAGATCTCGATCTATATCTCATTCCCAAAAGATTTTAATACGATGCTTTTATACGACGTGTTCATCAAATATGTAAATAAATTTTAATCCTTGTAACAATGTTTTCATTTCATCAAAGCCATGTATCACCCTTTCCAGCATCCCCAGTGTCGGAAATTTAGGTGACTCAATGTCCTGGACTTATATCACAAGCAAATCCAAAGACATCATGTTTAGTAGGTTTCAGAGTATAAACTATTTCCCTACATCGTTCTGTCAAATATAATTTTATTCACCTTAGTATAGTATTAATATCGTAATCAATATCAATACTATACAAAATCAGCACATCAAATATCATTCGTACATCAATCTCATAACAAAATACCATCCAAACCAGACCAAGCAAGAGCAAGTAATTTCAAATAATTCAAACACAAACGCACATATTCGTCTGTGCCTATTCAAGTGTACACAAAACTCAACTTGAGAGAATTCTCAGTTATGCTTTGATACCATATTGTGGGGGCCCGATCCTAATAATGTGATTAAAGATCACACAATAATTATTTTAATGTAAACAATGAAAAATTAAGTTAATATTTTTCAACACATGCCCCTAATATTTTTCAAAGTATGGCTCAGATGGATCCCTAGAACGATATAAAGCCCGACCCAGACTCAGAAACGCTCTCTCCAGTGGCCAAATTAAATACCGTACGAGTTTTATTAACTGGGTCTGTCAACCTTGACTGGACATTATATCAATTGGATCTAAAGAATGCATTCTTGAATGGTGATTTGGAAGATGAGGTGTGTATGGAACCTCCACCTTGGTTTGCTAAATTGTTTGGAGATAAGGTATGCAAATTAAAAAAATCTTTATATGGTCTCAAACAGTCTCCTAGGGCTTGGTTTGAAAAATTCACGACATTCATTAAAATCTAGGATACAGTCAAGGACAAGCTGATCACACCTTATTTGTCAAATCCACATGGAACAAGACATCCATCTTGATTGTTTATGTAGATGGCATCATTCTAATCGGAGATGATGTTGAGGAAATGAGCAGGCTAAAAAAAAAATTGGCTACAGAATTTGAAATTAAAGATGTAGGACAACTAGATATTTTCTAGGGATGGAAGTGGCTAGATCTAAACAGGGAATTGTTGTCTCACAGGTAAAGTATATACTGGATCTATTAAAAGAAACTGGGATGAGTGGGTGTAGGCCAGCTGATACCCCAATCGATACTAATGTTAAACTCGGGTAAGTGAACAATCGTACACCGGTTGATACAGGGAAATACCGAAGGCTGGTTGGAGAACTTATTTATTTGTCCCATACGCGTCCAGACATTTCTTTTGATGTAAGCATGGTAAGTCATTGTATGCACTTTCCCTATGAAGAACACCTTGATGTTGTGTATAGAATTCTTCATTATCGAAAAGTTCCCCAGGAAAAGGACTTTGGTTCAAAAAATGTGAAGAAAGGGGCATTGAAGCATATACAGATGCTGGCTGCGCAAGATCAATCATTGACTAGAGATCAACATCTGGATATCGTACGTTTTTGTTCGGTAATCTTGTCACCCGGAGAAGTAAAAAACAAAGTGTAGTTGCAAGAAGTAGTGTTAAAGCTGAATATAGAGCAATGACCCAGGGAATATGTGAAACACTGTGGTTGAAAAGAGTTCTGGAAGATATTAAAATGCCACTAAGTTTACCAATAAAGCTATACTGTGACAATAAGTCAGCTATTAACATCGCTCATAATCCAGTCCTTCATGACATAACCAAACATATAGAAATTGACAAGCACTTCGTAAAGGAGAAAGTGGATGAAGGGACAATTTGTATTCCCTTTGCACCAAGCATACAACAGGTCGCAGATGTTCATACAAAGGGCTTATTACGGCAACCATTCGATGTTCAAGTGAACTTGAGGGGGAGTGTTGATTAATTAGCAATAATTGTGGAGTTTGATTAGTCAAATCCCATTCTATATGGGATTTTATACAGTTTCCTTTTTGTTAACTGATTGTGTTGTTTCCTTTTATAACTTATTTCTCTCTTCTTTAAAAGGGAGACACATTGTATCTCATAAGATATATATAGAAATAATAAGAGAACATTTTTCTCTTCTTTCCAATACTTACAGAATTACTGACAAAAATATTAATCATAATTTATTTATATAGTGGCTGTGAAACAGTAGCCTGATCGGTCGCGAACATCCAAACACAAATGAAGCAAAGCCCCTGTGCTCTATGCTCTTCCATTTTTTTCTACTTAATTTTTAACAAACAGCAGGCTTGGTGGATAGCTTCTTACAGTCCTTTTTCGCTCAGTGTCTTTACCCTTCGGAACCCTGTTCTTCTTACATTGAACCTCACAAAGCTCATGGCACTGGTCAAGTTCGGGGGTGGGAGGTGTTGAAGTTCATTCAGCACAGCAATATGTTCCTGTAATCTGCTAAGAAAAATCTGGGCTTCTTTGCTTGCTTAATATCGAACTGACTTTTACTGCCACTACTCAAAATGGCAATGATAATACTCAAAATGGCAATGATAATCCTCTACTGTCCCATTTTGGCACAATTTAGATTGCTTCCCAAATTTATTGCTATGTATGGGAGGGCCACTCCCATTATAATTCTGGAAAATCATGTGTGTGAGGAGCCACAGTTGGCCATCTCCTTCTAGATGGAAAGAGGCTAAACCAACTTTGTCCTCTGATATTCGCTGGTGTCAGAAGTACTCACATCATCAAGCCATCCTAGCAGATCAGATTACCTGTCATACAAGCGAAAATCAAACTTTGAAATTCCTCTAACTGTTCTACAAATTTGTTAGGGCCTGAGTTATAGATTGTGTTAAGGAATGAGGGATCGGGTAATCGGCCAAAATCAAGAAGGATCCCCTCCTTGTGTGATTTTCTGCCTTATCTACCAATCTTGTAGGAATTTGAGGCTCGTTAAGAGAGAATCCCTCGATCATTAAATGAAAAAATATGAGAAAAAATTTGATATCCATTTTATTCTATCCCCTTATAAATACAAATGAGTTCCTGAGTTCAACTTCTAAAAGATATTCAAATCCTAAAAATAAAAGACTCTGCCTAATACTTGGACTTATCCCATATAGACATTGACAATGAAAAATAAACTAATAGAAAAACCGCACAAATAATTAAATCAGAGTCTTATTTATTTGGTTTGAATCGCCATGAGCAAAGTTTTGATGGACACTCTTTTGTTTGGTGCAAATCCATATCCTGATTATCTTTGAGCTGGTTAATCTTTGAGCTGGTTCTGTGCTTGGGCGGCATCAGTGATCATCACACATAACTAGAAGCAGCAAGTTGTTCTCTCCCAACTCCTCAGCAATGTACATTAACGATTATAGTTGCTGCCCATGACTGGCAACTCAAAGTTCGCACCTTTGAACACTTTTATTCTGCATATGCACGAAAGCAACTACGATACTCTGTCGATGAATAAATATCTTCTAGAAATCTTCATGAAAACTGCAATTTCCTGAGTGCAGAAAATATATGTTAGGAGACATGAAGAGGCATCACCATTTCAGACTCCACAGTAGTTCTGCATTTTTGGCATTTTTTCAGACTCCACAGTAGTTCTGCATTTTTGGCATTTTTTTCTCTATTTTCTTTTTTCAAGTGGAAGTTAATTTTGCGTGGTACTCACCTTAAAAATTTTAATTAAGAAAAAGGGAACTAAAGGAATTCTTGTTTGCAAGGCTTCAGCAGAACAGATAAAATGTTTGAGCAACGCTCGAGCACACTCAATGTTAAGCTCAAAATTTTTGTAGTATTTGTTAATTTGTTCTACTACTTTAGGGGTCCCCATCTAAGTCACATGATGCGGGTGCGCGGGCGGATGCGGATGCACAAGTCCGTTAATTTTCAAAAACTTTGAGTGCGGGTGCGCCTAATTTATATATATATATATATATATATATAAAGACACGCGCACACACACTTACGAGATAAAGTTAAACATACCTACTACACATCAAAATTTGACAAACTTACATCATTCTTATATTATTTATAGTGTAATTCAAATAATTCACATCTTTTATTCAATCGGTCTCTTAATAGGGATAATTATTGTTATCCGAAAAATATATTTTAGAGAATAAAAAATGAAAATGAATTATTAATATTTGGTCATTAGATAATGATATAGAAAAATGAAACCAAAATTACATCTGTGTTTCAACATGTTTTGTAATAGTATGAATTTATTAAAAATGAATTATATTATTTCTGAAGAATTAAGAATGTCTAACATTTAAGTTCACGAATTAGTAAAACTTAGTTCACGACTTAGTAAAACTTAGTACGCGGCTTAATAAAACTTAATCGTAAAGCGCCGCACGCGCACTCAATGTGTCTTATCACTACCGGAGCGTCAGTGCGCGATTAGTTAAACTTAGTGCGTCTTAAAGTATCGCCCAAGCACTCAATGCGTCAGTTCGCGACCGGAGCACCAGTGCGCAAGGGGGTAAGAGGATTATGTGACTTAGGTCCCCATGTGATCCTTTGATGGCTTTTAACCTTTAATCTTATCAAAATATTAATTTTTTAGCTCTAAGAGTCGAACTTCTTATTTTCAGGTTTGTCTCTATTTTAGATGTGATCTCCTTGAAGCCTGATCCTGACAAATGGAAATGTACTGTTGAAGTAAGCAAAGGGAAGAAGTATATTTTTAACTCCTCAACGCTGATGGTGAGTGGACCAAGCTGTTCAGATGACAAGAGGAGTGGTCAAACTGCTATAAAAGGTACTGACATATCTGAGATGGACATGTCAACAAAGCATGGATCCGAATCTAAAGTCTCTCAAATCCTTGATAAACCAAAAGAAAAAATGTTAGATGAATTAGTCTACGAGACACCATGTAACCCTTCTGAATCATGCAATGTTAAAGTTGAGGGATGGAAGAGAAAAGGAGATCTTGAATTTCAGATGCAGTTGGAGATGGCCCTCTCAGCCACTGCTGTTGGAAGTTCTAAACACGGTATGACATCTATTGCATTGGAATCACCAAGAACTTCAACTCTCACTCCACCATGTAGAAGAATGAAGAAAATTAAACTAGAAGATTCTCAAACTTCCTCACAAGGAATATCTACAGCTATTGGTTCCAGAAAGGTGGGAGCTCCACTTTATTGGGCCGAAGTATTTTGTTGTGGAGATAATTTGACTGGAAAATGGGTGCATGTTGATGCCGTAAATGCAATTGTTGACGGAGAGAGTAAAGTAGAAGCTGCAGCTGCTGCGTGCAAAACTTCATTGAGATATGTTGTTGCTTTTTCTGGAAATGGAGCTAAAGACGTGACACGCAGGTTGGAAATCCTACAAAATGTTCTGCTGTTGCGCTATATTTTAATCACTAGGTTTTCTCCTCTTAAGGCAGTCAATGCTTATCTCTGTAATGTATGTGGAGAATGAAGTTGACCGGAAATAGAGTGGTGGCAATAGCAGAAAACCAAGTAATTGGAGCCCAAAAAGAAAAACTGCGAGTGATATTTTGAAGGAAAACTACCTTCATATAATTACAAATCCTCTATTGTAATACCAATACTAAAGTTTCAGATACATTAACTAAGTATGATAAGAATAAAACTGGTACCTGTGAGGATTACTAAATAGATAATAAAAGTTAAGCGCAAAAAATTTAAATGGAGATTGATTGATTGTATTTCAATATATAGATATAATCACTTAATAGAAAATAACAATATATTGACTGATAACATCACTAGTATGCCCATTATGGATGGATAATAAGGCTGCACCAAGGACATGAATTTTTTTTGTATTTACTAAACCATATGAGGTCTTTTTACTTACATAAGGCTGTGCTCTTTTTATTTAGTTTCTGATTGTGTAGGTGTTATGTGGATGTGCACTTTTTTAAATTGTCGTGTGTTCTTTGTTCAAATGTGGTGCTATGTAAGTTGAAGGCTTCCGGCATCCTAGGGTCCCCTTGTAGGGTGGGTGTTTGGGTCGGGTATTCGGATACCCAACCAACCCGATTGGGTATGACAATTCGGGAACAATCGCCTATCGGGTTAATACCCGATTCCCGACCCGAGTAATTCGGGTCAGTACTCGGGTGTTAATGATATTAGATTTGATAGATTAATTTGAATAGATTTTAGTTGTAAATATTGATTAGATCTTAGCAGATTTTCAGGGATATTGTTAGCATACTTATAAAGCCCTAAATTAGGGATTCTGTAAACACACTTTGTTTTATATAAATGAAAGGAAACCCAGAGTAAAGGGTATCAAATTAAAAACCTCACATGGTATCAGCCAGTTTATAATTTTCTTCCGAATTTTCGATCCTCCAGCCGATTTTTTTTGCAAATTTTTTTTCCGGTCGTTTCTTTCACGGCCTAAGGTTTCCGTGCGTTTCTTCTTGTCGTGATTTTTAGGGGGTTTTGCGGCAGATTTGTTTTTGGGCTTCACAGATCGCGGTTTAGGGTTTCACTATCTAGGGTTCTGGTGTGCTTCGGGTTTTCTGCTTCACTCGACCTGGGTTCGCGATTTCGGATTTTAGTTTTTGGTTTCGCTGGGTTTTGTGATTTAGGGTTTTGATTTTGGATTCAATTTGAGTGTCGTTTTCTTTGGGGGTTTGGCGATTTAGGGTTTGGCGTTTTATGGTTCTTCCCCATCGATCAGTGCCAACGTTCATGTTGGTTGGGGAAAATAGCCTTTTTTTTTTGTTTGAAATTTTTTTGGGTATGTTGTGTTTTCTTTGGGTACTGTGTGCTGCCTAGTTTTATACCGGAATCCTTCTCCCAATTTCATGTCGATTGAAAATGCAATTGTTCGATTTACCTGAAAAAATTACCCTACCTGGGCCTTCCAGTTCAAGATGTTCTTGAAGGGTAATGAATTGGCTCATCATCTTGACAAATATGTTCTACTTCCACTGATGCCACAGAACTCGCCAAGTGGGAAACCAAAGATGCCAAGGTCATCTCCTGGCTGCTGGGAACAATTGAGCCTCATCGTGTCTCCAGTCTTTCGTGTTTTACTACGGCTCACGCTATGTGGGATTATTTACTGCGCATTTTTCACCAAGACCACAGTGCTCGGAAGTTTCAATTGGAATTGGATATCAATAAGTACAATCAGGGTAATCTATCTATTACCGACTTTTACTCCAGCTTTCTTAATCTTTGGACTGAGTATTCGGCTATCATTCATGCTAAGGTTCCCTCTACGGCACTTGCAACTCTTCAAGAACTTCATAATGAGAGTCAACGTGACCAATCTTTAATGAAACTTCGTCTGGAGTATGAACCTTTTCATTGCGGGTCTCTTGAATCGTTATCCAGTTCCCTCTTTGGATATATGTCTTGGCGCTTTACTTCGTGAAGATCATCGTTTATCCACTCAAGTGACCCTACCTACCGACTCAGTCACTATGAACGTTGCGCAGGGCAAAGGAAGATCATCTGTTCAGTGTCACCGCTACAAAGACTTCGGCCATATTGTTCGTAAATGTTCTCATAAGAAGGTTTGCAATTACTGCAAGAAAGAGGGTCATCTTATCAAATGATGTCCGGTGCGGCCTCAAACCGCCAACCTCAAGCTCTACAGGTTGTCGTCTAGCCTCCTGCATCTCCCGCTGTCAGCTCTGCTTCGCCTGCTCTCACCCCTGCCATGGTCCAACAGATGATTGTTTCCGCTTTTACGGCTTTGGGTCTCCAAGGTACTGGTTCTTCCTCTACCTCTTCATGGATTGTTGATTCCGGCACATCTAATCATATGACTAATGTATGCTCGGCCTTCATAATATTCGTAAGTATAGGGTTTCACAAAATATTCAGCTAGCTAATGGGAGTTCTCTCCTATTACTGCCGTGGGTAATTTGGGTTATACAATCCGCGATATATTTGTCTCTCCTGAATTAAGTACGAATTTGATTTTTGTTGGGCGATAATAACCGTGATGTTCATTTTTCTCGTGGTGGTTGTCTTTTGCAGGATCAGGTGACCGGGACAGTGATCGTGAAGGGACCTAAAGTCTGAAGCCTTTTTCCTTTACAGTTTTCTATTCCTAATGTCATTTCCCTTGTTTGTACGGCTACGGCCAATAACATTGAAGTCTGGCACAAGAAATTGGGGCACCCCAATTCTCGTGTCATGATTCATCTATTGAATAATGGTTTTTTGGGCAATAAACATTTATTTACTTTAATAACTTCTTTTGACTGTGATACTTGTTAGTAAGAGTAAAATTTTACTTTTCCTTCGCATGGTAGTCGTGCTTCACAATGCTTTGAGATTCTGCATACTGATGTCTGGGGTGTTAGTCCGGTTGTATCACGTGCTAAATATCGGTACTTTGTTACTTTTATCGATGATTTTAGTAGATTTACCTGGATATATTTCTTCGTTCCAAAGCTGGGGTGTTTTCTGTCTTTCAAACCTTTGTTGTGTTTGTCCATACACAATTTGATAATCGTATCAAAATCTTACTCTCCGACTCAGGCGGGGAATATATGTCTCATGCATTTCAGACCTATCTTCAGCAACATGGAATCATTTCCCAACGGTCTTGTCCTTATACTCCCCAACAGAAAGGAGTGGCCGAACGTAAGAATCGTCATCTTTTCGATGTTCGTTCTTTATTACTTGATTCATCTGTGCCATCTAAATTCTGGGGCGAAGCATTATCCAACGCTGTTTATTTGATCAATCGATTGCCTACTGCTACTTTAAATTATGATTCTCCTTAATTTCGTCTACACAACATGTCTCCTAAATATGAGTCTCTTCACATGTTTGGCTGTGCTTGTTTTGTTCATCTCCGGCCTCCTGATCATCACAAGCTTACTGCCCAATCACTTAAGTGTGCCTTTATGGGATACTCTCCCACTTAGAAAGGCTTCATTTGTTATGATGCCAAGGCTAATAAATTTCGAACCTCTCGGAATGTTATCTTCTTTGAGAATCAATATTTCTTCCAGTCTCAGGTTCTCTCTGATTCTCCTATTGCTCTTTTTACCATTTTTGATCATGTGTCTCCTCCTTTTGAGCATTTTAAACCAGGTTTGGTCTACAATCGCCGTGCTCCGCAGCCCGTTCCGATCACTGACCCTCCACCTGATCCACCAACAGTTCCTCCACTTCGGTGCTCCACTCGGGATTCTCAGCCCCCTGTTCGGTATGGATTTTCTCCTACTTCATTTACTGCTACTCTGGTTACTTTTTGGTTCCTCGTTCTTATTCTCAGGCCGCTTCCCTAGCTTTTGGCAGTACGCTATGCAGGAAGACCTCCAGGCTCTTCAAGACAATCACACTTGGGACATTGTGCCTTGTCCGTTGGGCATCAAGCCAATTGGTTGTAAGTTGGTGTACTCTGTTTAAATTCCGGTGTAATGGGTCCATCGACAGATATAAAGCTCGGCCTGTGGCTCTTGGGAATCGCCAAGAATATGGCATTGATTACGAGGAAACTTTTGCTCCAGTTGCCAAAATGACTACGGTGTCGCACAATATTAGCACTCGCCGCTTTCTCAGGGTTGGTCCTTCCGGCAAATGGACGTTAAAAATGCTTTCCTTCATGGCGATCTAAAGAAAGAAATTTTTATGTCTCCGCCTCCCTCTCTTTATTTCTCCTTCTTTGGAAGTGTGTCGTATTCGTCGTCCTTTGTATGGGTTGAAGCAAGCTCCGAGGGCATGGTTTGACAAATTTCCCTCCACTTTACTCGCCTTTCAGTTTACTTAAAGTCAGTTTGATTCATCTCTTTTTCTTCGCAAAACTTCTACGGGAATTGTCATGCTTCTGGTCTATGTTGATGATATTGTTATTACGGGTTCCGATACCGTCTTGATTCAGCAGTTAGAGGTGCATTTTCAGACATCCTTTCATATGAAGGACCTTGGTTTATTACAGTACTTTCTTAGTCTTGAGGTCCACACCATTTCCACTGGTATTATGTTACATCAACATAAATACATGCAGGAGTTGATTTTCTTGGCTGGTCTCAATCAGACAATTCGGTTCTTACTCCTTTGGAAGTCAATCTCAGACTTTCTCGGGACGAGGGTGACCTCTCTGATCCATCTTTGTATCGGCAGCTTGTTCGGAGTTTGAACTACTTGATAATCACTCGTCCAGATATCTCTTTTGTTGTTCAACAAGTTTGTCAATTCATGCAGGCTCCACGTCATCTTCATCTTGCTACTGTTCGTCGCATTATACGTCACCTCAAAGGCACTTCTTTCCGTGGGCTCTTCTTCCCTAAAGATTCGTCCATCAGTTGGAGCTTATAGTGATGCTGATTGGGCTGGTTGTGCAGATATCGTCGTTGTGTCACAAGTTGGTGTATGTTCCTTGGTTCTGCTCTCTTTCTTGGAAAAGTAAGAAAGATGATCGGGTTTTCAAGTCTTCTACTGAGTACCGACCGTGCTATGTCATCTACTTTTTCTGAAATCACTTGGCTTCGAGGGCTATTGGGTGAACTTGGATTTCCTCAAATGCATTCCACTCCTCTTCATGCAGATAACACTAGTGCTATTCAGATTACTGTTAATCCAGTGTTTCATGATCATACAAGCATATTGAAGTCGATTGTCATTCTATTCGTGAAGCTTTTACAACAAACATGATTAATCTTCCTCATGTTTCGACTGAGCATCAGACTGCTGACATTTTCACTAAAGCTCTTTCATGCCATCAACATTAGTTTCTAATTGACAAATTGATGCTTTATGATCGCCCAGCATCAATTTGACGGGGATGTTAATGATAATAGATTTGATAAATCGTAGATTGATTTGATTAGATTTTAGTTGTAAATATTGATTATATCTTAGCATATTTTTAGTGATATTGTTAGCATAATTAGGAGATTTTGTAGCCCTAAATTAGGGATCTTGTAAACACAATTTATTCTATATAAATGAAAGGAATCTCAAAGTAAAGGGTATCAAATTCAAAACCTGACATCGGGTATTGTTTTGGACCCCGCTCGGGTTTTCTTTTCTTTCTTTTTTTTAAACGAAATGAATAAAAAAGAAAAAAACCGAAAAACCATAAATTTCGAGAACCCTACCAATTCGGTCGGGAGTCGGGTAGTTCTTAGAGGTACCCGAAATCTTGGGTACTCAACCCGAACTCAATGATACCCCACCCGATCCTAGCTCTAGTCCCTTGCTAGAGGAACTTTATATGTTAATCAGTATATAAAAAAGCTAATAATCCCTCCTAAAATAAATTCCTTTATTGAGAAGAATACCATTTCAGATATTGTACACAATGGTACAAGGTTGCATCAAAAAGAATCAATTCGGCCTGGTGGGATTCTGTGTTGGCACGATTGAAGGAGTTGGAGTCAGTTGCCAATGGTGGCACTGTCAATTTTGAGCAGAAAGCTTTAGGTGAGGAGAAGGTTGAACCATCTGTATTAGCAAATCTAAATAATGTATGTGTTCCAAATGCTAAAAATATATATGTAGCATCTGAAGAATTTGGTGAAAAGAAGGCTGTGGATTCCTGTATAAAGGCCTCATTTAATGCTACTTTGAGCTCCCTCGAAGATATGGAACTAGCAACTAGAGCACTGACTGAACCACTTCCCACCAATCAACTTGTATGACAAGACATCATTTTTGTTATAATTCAAGTTATTTTCTTGCAACAATTAGAATTAACAGTTCCAGTAGTTTTTATTTCCTGTAATTTTACTTTATCAGGCCTACAAAAATCATTATTTATATGCGATTGAAAGATGGCTCAAGAAGTATCAGATTATTTATCCCAAGGCGCCTGCGTTGGGTTTTTGTTCTGGGTATGCTGTATATCCACGAACCTGTGTCCAAACACTTCATACAAGGCAGATATGGTTGCGTGAGGGGCTGCAAGTCAAAGCTGATGAACTTCCTGCTAAGGTCTGATATTGTACTGGAATTTATGTTGGGTAATTTGCTTACTTTGATTAGCATTTATGAATATGTGCAAGTAAATTTTGTATTATTTCAGGTTCTGAAGTGCTCTATGAAGCAAAATAAAAAGGAAGTGGTGGAAGACAATGAATATACGTATGCCAATAATGAAAAGAATGTTAATCTTTATGGGAAGTGGCAAACTGAACCATTGTTGCTTCCTCCTCCTGTTGATGGGATTGTTCCTAAGGTTGATCCATATTTTTAAAAAATGACGAGTGCAGAAATTAAATCATTGAATAAATGTTTATTGTGTGAATGAAAAACATAAGATTAGATGCTCACTTTGTTTCTACGTATATTCATACAATCACATCCTGACTGACTGACTGACTGGGATTTCGATTTTACTTTACGCTATAATTAGTGTTCTTAAGTGAGAATATTAGCATTCACTTTTTATCAAGTCAAATTCCGGGTGATATCAGCTAAATCTTATTTGGTTTGTGTTTGCAGCTTATCAGTAATTGGAAACTTTAAGCAAACTCTGAACTGGAATTTCACACCTACAAAGTGCCATATCTATCAATTCAGTATTAGTGGCATGTATTGAAGCCAGTTGAATTGGGAGTGTCCTAGAGCCAATAAGTATTTTGAAATGTCCTATTTACGCTTTAGCAAATATGGTATTCCCAAAGTTTTTATGCATGTTGTGATTTGCGTCAGAAATATGTAATCAGAACAAGGAAATTTAGTATTTTATTAAAGCTTATCTGATTCTTATTGTTTTTCTTTGTTCTTAGCAAACTGCTTCGTGATATTATGAGATTCTTTTTAAGTCAGCTTTTGTTTTGTCAATAGATCTAGTATACCATACTTAAAATCAAGTATTCATGACAGTAGTACTTGTCCTAGCCTAGCCTTATCTTGGGTATATGTTAGATTTTACTTCAATAATGATAAATATTTTGTTCAGTTTTTATTTTGCATTTCTGAATCTGTTTGTTGGTCAAGCTGTAGCTGATTTTTGTATTTTTTCTTGTAGAATGAACGTGGTCAAGTGGAGGTGTGGTCTGAGAAATGCCTCCCACCAGGTACAGTCCACTTGCCTTTTCCAAGGATAGAACCTGTTGCGAAAAGGCTCAGTATCGATTTTGCCCCTGCTATGATTGGATTTGAACGCAGAAATGATCGATCCTTTCCTGTATTTGAGGGCATTGTTGTTTGTGAAGAGTTCAATGATTCCATTCTACAGGTAAATAACAAACTATAAAGTAAATGTTTTGTTGATAAATCATTTAGTACTCATTGTTAACCAGTTGCCAGGTTGGTGAAACCTGTCCACCCGAAAATCTCATTCTTTGCTGTGTTGATGAAAATTATATAAAATTAGGCATATGCGGAGGAGGAAGAGAGAAGGGAGGCTGAAGAGAAACGACAGGACGAGGTACGAGCACTTTCAAGGTGGTATCAGCTTCTTTCTTCCGTTGTCACACGACGAAGATTGAACGACAGCTACGGGGAAGGATCAACATCACAAGCCTCCCTTGACATCCCGACACCTGATGTTAAGAATCATAAATTAGGCGTCGGTACTGAGGAAAGCGAGGATTCTCCAAGGTGCCAGGAGCAAGAAATGAGATCACCAGGAAAACACGAGCATGAACACAAATTTACTTTAGACGAGCAAGCATTTGATGAAGAGGGCTCGACGAGAGTGAAGCGATGCCATTGTGGATTCTCAATTCAGTTTGAGGAATTGTAGCGCCTCTGCCCCGATTATATGTATGATTCTTGTACGATCATAGTTGTAGGAGATGCTCGTGTCGTTAGTTGCTTAATAAGTGCACAACCCATGTTTTGGTTATGTTCTCTTGTAATTCTTGTTCTGAGGTTGTGCCTGTGCGTTGTATATTTTCTCAAATATTCCTGGTGCATGTGCCCAGGAATCTTATGATTATGATTCTCTTCGTCTATTAAACATAATATTTATTCAATTTTAAGAAAATCTGGTGTCACTTAAATTTATTTCGAAGTATTTTGAGATCCTTGTTAATATTTATATTTTGCATCACTTGGAAGTATTTCGCGATCTTTTGTAATATTTTATATTATGTGTGTACTATTTAATAAACTTCCCCTCTAACTCCGCGCTTTGCACCGGAAGAAAATTTCTCGGTTCAAGTTGAAAATATTCTCCCAACCCAAAAATTAAATTTAAACAGCTAACAAATTCTCCTGTGAACATCTCACCCGTTGGGAAACTAGTTCTCATGAAGGAAACATCCTGGTTTTGGCAAGTAATTTCTCTTTATTTTGGTACTTAATCATATCTCAACTGTTTTAAGAAAACTATATATGAGTTGTTAATATGCTTATGAGGATATGACTGAGTTTGACGATGCCCTTGTATCTCAACCTTTGAAATGACATATTTTTATTTGGAGTAAATCATTCAACCATTAGAATATATTTTTTTAAAAAGTTGAAGCATTATCCCGGGTAGCTTCAAATTTTCCATTGGGACAGGAATATTTGACTTTGTAACACTGATGCTTATCTTTATACAGTTGGGCTTTCTGGACTATCACAATCATTTATGGAAGGACTTTTCTGTTTCAGGTTCTGCTTCTGTGAGCACTAACTGTTTGAAAAAAATATCATGACATGTTAACACTTCTAATTCTAATCTTATATTAAAAGGTTTTAAAATTTTAATATCAACAGTGCAAGTTTTTTCTCCTTCTTACTGTTGGTGTTCTATATATTAAAGAAGAATGAAATTCTTTCAATTTCTCTATCATGATATTGCAGGCTATATGAGTTAAAATAGCAGTTTTCAAATGTGTTTATGGTAGCTATTATACATTTTATATCAATCGTATACACTTTTTTTTAAGTATAATACTACATACTATATTCTCACGGAATATTGGATTTTCTCAATTTTTGTTGTTTCATGTTTTTCTTATTTCTCAAATTCTATTTTAAAAAAAATTCAATTTGATAGCAAATATTGCATTATAATATTCATATTGCTTATGTGTACTAAAAACTTCTTCTTTCCAGATAAATGAACTTTGATGCTTCACCATGGAACAGAAAATAAAAAAATGATAATAATCGCTTACCTTCCACTGAATAAAGATAGGATACATATATATATATATATATATATATATATATATATATATACACGTACAGGATGAGATTGGGAATATTTTAAATCTAGCAAATTACCTTATTTATGGGATTCGACGTCAACTGAAGGATTTGTCGTCAATTCAAAATATTTTACAAATCCAATATACTGTAATTGCCCCCTCAAGATGGAGCTCCTGCGGAGATTCCAATATTGGTCTTCAATTGTCGAAAGCGATTGCATGGAATAGATTTGGTCAATACATCAGCTAATTCAGCTTCAAAGGATACATGGGTGACACCAAGATATAGAGGCAAGGTAACCTAATTGATTTTTTGGCTTCGAAAACGGTTTGATTTAATTATAGATATTGAAGATGAAATATCTATAATATCCCTAATATATTGATTTAATTATTTATATTATTTTTTAAATTAAAAATTATGATATGTAACCTAATTGATTTTTTGGCTTCGAAAACGGTTTCTTCACGCCTCTCTTTCCTTGTCCTTCACTGCGCTCTGCTCAAAACTCAGCAACCAATTTTTCTTGGACGTCCAACACCGCATTTCATCAACCACCACACTCTTTTGTTCCGAAGATTAATTTGAGGTATTTTTTAACCTTAATTTGAGGTATTTTTTATTAGTACTAAACTTAGCATACATTGATATATGAACGAAAAAACAAAATAAACAGAACCGTCCCTCTTGTCCTTGAATCTGTGAGTTGTAATTTTGAGTACATTGAAATTTTGGATTTGAGATTGTTTGACTGTGTTCGTATTCTGCAATCTATAGCCTAGGCCTTGGGGTGCATTCAATAGAAGATTCAAAATTGATGGAAATTTTCTTGAGTTGTATTACATAGATTCTTGAGCCTTTTATAAAGGTTGCCATTAATGTAGTTTTGGTTGATCATAATCTAAGTATAAATGGATGAAAAAACAATATTATCGAAGAGTTATGTTGATTTAATTCTATTTGATTAAAGTTAATTGAATGCAACAATTTGAAAAAAAAATAGATACATGATATTGTATAATTAATGTTCTCAAAATGTCAACTCGGGGTGTTAAATTTTTAGTATTCAAGAATTTTAATTTTGCTTAATGCAGTATGTTGAAGTACTTTAAACAAGTCGATAAAAAATCATCTTTCTCTGATGCGAGTCCAGAAAACAGTGTACAATTGCCTGAAACTTCAGTAGGCTTTGCTTCTTCTCAGAGTCTTAAAAAGCAACCAAAACTAATTCAAGAAAATTCTGACCTGCCAGAACTTCCTACGGATCCAGGCAAACGACCTAGAATTACAGATTATCATCCTAATATTCGTGAAAGAGTTCGGAGAAAATACTATTTAGACGGTCCTTGCCAACCTAATCTTGAGAATTTCCCCCAAACAGATTTCGATGGGAAATTGCGAAGGTTTAACCGTTCATGGTTCAAGGAATATTGTTGGTTGGAGTATAGTATAAGCAAGGATGCTGGTTTCTGTCTTTATTGTTACCTTTTCAAAAATGAATTGGGCCATCAAGAAGGTGGTGATACTTTTGTAAGTGAAGGTTTTAAGGATTGGAAGAACAAAAATAAGCTTCGTAAGCACGAGGGTACAACTAATAGTGCTCATAATCATGCTTTTAGTAAATGTAAAGATTTACTCAATCAAAAGCAGCATATTGAGACAACTTTTTGTTAAAACGACGGATGAAGCAAAAATGGACTATAGAGCTCGGTTAAATGCTTCAATTGATTGTATTAGATGGCTTTTGAAGCAAGGACTTGCCTTTCGTGGTCATGATGAATCTACGCAGTCAAGCAATCAAGGAAATTTTATGGAACTTTTGAAATTTCTTGCAAACCATAATGAGGATGTGAGAAGGGTTGCCCTCAAGAATGCACCTGCAAATCTCAAGTTAACAGCTCCTCATATTCAGAAAGATATTGTTAGAGCTTGTGCATTTGAAACAACCAAAGCTATAATTGAAGAGCTTGGTGATGGGTTTTTTTTTGTGTTCTCGATGATTCTCGTGATGTTTCAACTAAGGAGCAAATGGCTGTTGTCTTGAGATTTGTAGATAAAAAAGGTCGTGTACTTGAAAGGATTTTAGGATTTAAACATGTTGTAATACCCCCGAAATGTAATATGATTATGTTCTATGATGATGAATTATGATGTGTCTAAGGGTTATGGTGTATTTAAATTGGGGGCCACGAATTGTGTTATGATGATATGATGTGGGGAGCATGTTGGGTATTTTAAGGGATGTATTAATTATATGAAGTTAGAAAATATCGAGTGAGGATATTTTAATACATCGTACTATATACCGGGATACAATTAAACACCACATGGCACCCCAACCCACACCACCTACCCCAACCCATGCTGCAAGTGGCTGGGTGCCCATGCCTTTTCCCCCACTCTTTCACCTCACCTCCATCACTCCAATCTTGCCCCATTTTCGTCCAAAACACATCCAGCTCCAGCTTAGCAGGTAGGAAGGAAGAAACTTCAAAATTCTTTGCAAGAAACCTTCCAAAAATCGGAGCAAAGGAGGGTGAGAAACCACATTATGTTTGGTTTAAGTTTTTGTTTGGGTTAATGTTTTTACTTGGTATAAAAATGGCATGCTAGGTTAGGTTTTGTCAAACCTTTAATTCAAGCTCGTTCATGATGTTTTTATGAAGTTCCTAGCATGTTTATATGAGCATGATGTATGCGCTATGTGGTAGATTTGTTGGCTTGAAACTAGGTGTTCGAAAATCTGGGCAAGGAAGTGCTCTGTTTTATGATGCGTAGGGCTTTTATTATGAAGATTTGAAGCATGCTAGCTTAGGTTATAAATAAACCTTTGGCATGATTACATACACGAAAGTTTGGTGAACATGCCAACATATTTGTTTAAGCATAAACTACGGGATATGTAGTAGTTTCATTGCTATAAAGATGTGTGTTCAAGAATTCTGGGCTGTGTATTGTGCCCTGTTTTCTGAACAAGTTAATTGGGCACTGATAAAGATGGGGTATTTTAATGCATGCCGGTTTAAGTTATGATTGAACCTTTGACTTTAATACATGAATGGAAGTATGAGGAAGTTATTGATATTTTTTTTAGGCATCTTATGTATGTTATGAAGTAGAAAAGATGGTGTGAAATGAGGTGCTCAAAAATCTGGGAAATCCCGATTTTTTTCAGAGCTCTCGATCGATCGAGATTTGGTCCCGATCGATCGAGCGAGTCAGAAGGTCTAATCATGTTTTCAAAATTTTGGTGCCGATCGATCGAAGGATTTCTCGATCGATCGGTGAAGCTCCTCGATCGATCGGTAAAATGTTCGATCGATCGAGCGAGGCAGGAAACCAAGACACTGTTGGTGCACAGTGTCTCGATCGATCGAGACCTAGGGCCGATCGATCGAGACAGGCAGAAAGTTGAAAAATTTAATGATGTTTTATTTTGTTAAGTTTATGATGTAAGATGGTTTTGAGGCATCTAATATGGTATTATGTGGTCTTGTAGAACCATCCCAGGTACCGGCACCATCAAGGAGATAAAGTCTGTTGACTCCTCCTCTTTTTGAAAAGGTACGTAAGAAGCGTACGGGCATCGGACGGTAACATACATCTCTATACTACAACTATGCTTTTATTGCATGAGTATTCACGATGAAATGACGGTGTTTATACGATGTTTACATGATGATGTTTATATGATGTTTATATGATGAAGTTCATATGATGTTTATTACTTATACGATGCTTATATAATGACATTTATGTGATGTATGGGGGTAAGATGCCCTACATGGTAAGAGGCCATGCGATGTATTGTGGTAAGATGCCACGGGGTAAGATGCCCTACATGGTAAGAGGCCATGCGATGTATTGTGGTAAGATGCCACGGGGTAAGATGCCCTACATGGTAAGAGGCCATGCGATGTGTTGTGGTAAGATGCCACGGGGTAAGATGCCCCATATGGTAAGAGGCTATACGATGATGTTGTGGTAAGATGCCACGGGGGTAAGATGCCCCATATGCATGATTCTAAATCAGGGACAACAATAAGAAGTTAATGTACAACCAGCATATTACTTAACCAATGTTTCATGCATTTACTATGATGTTTATAATGTTAAGTAAGATTATATATGCTCACGATGTGTTGTCCCTGTAGGTACACTCTTGGATGAAAGGACTAAGGGTCGGGTTGAGGCAGTGAGCTACTAGGGACACAGGAATGCATAGGATTCAAGTTATGATTAGTATCTACTCTAGGAGTAGTGTAAATCTAAATGACATTCTTTTAGAATGTAATGAATTATTTTTGAAGTTTTGTAATTGGCCTGTAATTCCGTTAGCTCATGTAACAACCAAAACCTTAAGATGTTACTTTAATGCATATTTAGTCCTTCTTATGTCTATTAATCACTGTTAAGGTGGGAAGACCCCACACATGTCGAGTGCACAAACGCTCTCTCACTTAAAGGTGCACTTGAATATGCAAGGGGAGTTTAATGGATTGAAGTCTCTTATCTTGAAAGAAAATAAAACAGCATATTATGTTCATTGTTTTGCACACCAACTTCAACTTGCTCTTGTAGCTGTGGCGAAAAACCATATACGTATTTGTGAACTCTTTGTTCTGATTTCTAATGTTGTTAATGTGGTCGGTGGCTCGTGCAAGCGAAAAGATAATTTACTAGAAAAACAAGCTTCAAAGATTGTTCAAGCCTTAGAAAATGAAGTGATCACTAGTGGACGAGGATTGAATCAAGAAAACACTCTCATTCGTCCTTGTGATATGCGTTGGAGCTCGCATTACGGTACTATCTTAAGCTTGATTAATTTGTTTGATTCTATAATTTATGTGCTTGGCGTGATTGTGAAAGAAGGGACATTATCTAATCAAAGGGGTGAAGCATCGCGTTTGATAAAGGACATGCTATCATTTGACTTCGTATTTGATTTGCACTTGATGAAATCAATATTAGGAATAACAAATGATTTGTCTCAAGCATTGCAAAGAAAAGATCAAGATATCGTGAATGCTATGACTCTAGTAGATGTTTCTAAAAGAAGACTTCAAGCAATGAGAGATGGTGGATGGAGTTCTTTGATAGAGGATGTATCAGTTTTTTGTGTAAATAATGAAATTAAGGTGCCTGATATGGATGATGTTTATGTGGGTGGAAAAAGACCAAGACGGAGAGTTGAAGAGATGACAAACTCTCATCGCTATCGTGTGGAGGTATTTAATACCGTCATAGATATGCAATTACTTGAGTTAAATGGTCGATTCAATGAGGTAAATACCGAATTGCTGCTTTGTGTTGCTTGTTTGAATCCATTCAACTCTTTTGAAGCTTTTGACAAACAAAAGTTATTTCGACTAGCAGAATTTTATCCAAATGATTTTCAAGGTGTGGAGCTTTTGGCATTGCTGGACCAACTCGAGAATTTCATTATTGATATGCGTTTAAATATTGATACTTTCAATGTAAAAGGGCTTGGTGATATAACTCAAAGAATGATTGAAACTAGAAGAGATCTGGCATACCCATTGGTTTACAAGCTTATAAGTTTAGCCTTGATTTTGCCGGTTGCAACTGCTACGGTGGAAAGAGCATTCTCTGCTATGAATATCGTAAAAAATCAGCTTCGCAACCGAATGGGTGATGAATGGATGAATGATAATTTGGTGGTTTATATTGAAAAAGATATATTTGATTCTGTACCTAATGAAGCTATCATTAATAAATTTCAAAATATGGCAAATCGTCGAGGTCAATTGAAAATTAGATTTTTGAGATAATTGTAAGTTACTTTATTTTATTGAATTTTTTGGGCTAATTTTATTCCTTTATAATATTGCCTCCCTTATCGAAAAATCCTGCGTCCGCCCCTGGGTGACACGTAAGGCTCCACTTTGTACTTAATCCCTAATAAAATGATAATCAATCGCGACATATTTTATGTGAGAATGGAAGACAGCATTGGAACAAAGACGAATGGCACCAACATTATGTGTAGGATCCTCAATAATAACCAAGTATTAAGAATAAAATATGCACCTATTCCTTAATTAGGTTGTGGGATTTTATAAAAGTTTTGGCGGAGTCTTCCCGCAAATTGGACTATCCCAAAAAAAATGTACACCATAAAATTATCATCAACCAACATCACCCATAACCAACACTAATCCAATAATAAAACCCACCACAAGGTATAAAGTCTAGCTAATTCTAAGGACTCAAGTAATAGACAATGCTACAATCCAAAAAGTAATTATACAATCCTCAAAGATAACAATAATAATAAATTCTAACTACTTCATCTAGCTCAAAATGAAAAGTATTACTTCTAGACGCATCAACTGCTATCTTCCCATGATCCCAAAAACTAGACATGTTACCTGTTTCGACATAAACCACCACCACATAGGGAGAGCAAACCAATATGCATAAACATATATATCAATAACACAATTCATAGATTATAACGATAGAGTTAACGAGATACTCCCTGTTTTCATCAAAATACCAACCATTCTTACTGTTCCTGTTTTCACTATTCACAAGCTCTCTATGCGGTGACACATTACTTGCTCTCTAGCGATAACTCTGAACATTACATGCTGAACATCATCATATATTAATAACGAAATGCATAATTCACACTGCTTATTTAAATGATCACAAATCGTAAAATATCATAAACATAGTTCATAATAACAATGGCATATGACATCATTGCAACGTATACCATAGTCTCATGCTATAATCGTATGTGGGGCCCTTGGCTTATACATGTAATTTATCATACAATAAAATAAATCAATAAATATACTAATAGTGGTAACACATTTTTTTAAATGAAAGGGAAGGGGCGATGCCCATTTAAAATATATAAATATTTCTTTAACAATAATTTAAGCTCGATTTCAAACAAAATTTCGAACCTTTCCACCTTTTTCATTAACCATATATTTTAATGACGTCGTAGTAAACAAAATGGCAGGCATATTATAGCTTTATACAAAA
Organism: Haberlea rhodopensis; assembly: GCA_907163345.1. Taxonomy (NCBI): domain Eukaryota; kingdom Viridiplantae; phylum Streptophyta; class Magnoliopsida; order Lamiales; family Gesneriaceae; genus Haberlea; species Haberlea rhodopensis. The sequence continues at coordinate 96,416 of CAJQUN010000986.1, forward strand.
AGTATCACATTTAAGTGTTCCATTACTACACGGGATGTAAGGACCCCGTGCCCTTAACCCGCTATTAGTGTATTAACACAATTAATGGTGCATGCTTTCATAACAATAGGGAAACCGCATATATACCATCTATAAAATTTCGACATTAATCCACTTAATGTTCAATTCCCAATACCGTCTAACATGAATCATACACCTCATAATACACTAATATGTTCTCAATTCATCATGCATTAATCCATAATTAATTGCATACAACCATGTATGAAAAGAGAACTCTAGCAACATTTATACAAACCATATACACATATAGTAGTGCTCACATGCGAGCATCGAATGCGTGAATGTGTATCTAATGTATAAAGTGCCCTACTCAATACTGATATTGGTACCTCGGCCCTAGGAACACCTCCAATCAACAGCTCGAACTCAACTCCAGAGCCACGGTTGTACCTGTTCCACCTGCCCCAACAGAGACAGCCCCACACAGGGTGCGCATACAATTACCACCATCTCAAAAACAGTAATATCACAATTAATAATTTACAAAATATAAAGCTATAAATTTAAAAGATACTCCCTTTATAGTATCGTCACCATTTTGGGATCCCCCATGCTGTTCATGTTCTCACAATAGCCAAACCATCAAATCCCCAAAGTCAGTTAATCATTTCAGTGATTATGTAAGGACCACCGTGCCTTTAACCCGTTATTAGTGTATTAACCCATGCCATTAGTGCATACACTCATGTCATCAGGGGGAAAAGATTTCATGCAACCCTAGCATGAAATGCCATTTATAAAATTTCTCACATTATTCCATATAATGCCTAACTTTCCCCCAACATGGTCAATAAACATATCATGCACCTTTATACATACACTAACATGCTCTCAATTCGTTTTGCAATTCCTAAATAATTGCATGCAATACATAAATGAAAAGAGAAAGGTCATTGACTTCTTTATACAACCCATATACACATAATAGTGCTCACATGCGAGCATCAAATAAGTATGTGTATCTAATGTATAAAGTATCATGCTCAATACCAGCTCTAGTACTTCGATCCTAGAAGCACCTCCAATCAACAGCTCGAGCTCAACTCCAAAGCATCGATGTACCTAATCACCTGCCCCAACAGAGATAGCCCCCACACGGGGTGAGCATACCAATACCCCAAATCCAATAAGCACAATATTACAATTCATAATTTACACAAGTAAATGCTATGAATATTAAAAGACACTCCCTGGATGGCATCATCCTCATCCGGGATCCCCCGTGTTGTTCATGTTATCAAAATAACCGAAATCATCAAATTCCCAAATACCAGTTAATCATTACATTGATTAACTAATCCATTACCCACATACCGATACCATAATCAATAATATCAAATCATTAAACAATGATTATAGGTATTCCATATATTTCACTTTCTATTTCATCGCTCGCTCTACAATAGTGGCGTCATAATCGATGTTCGCTCAACGGCGATAACATCCCAAGCATTACTCGCTCAAGCGGCACCATATAATTCCCAATGCATATCAAGTGATTGCAACAACCATATATTATTCATGCACAATAATTGCAATAATATCACGCATGCTCAACAGCAGTGACATCATAACCGATGTTCGCTCAAAGGCGACAACATCCAATCATTGCTCGCTCAAAAGCGGCACCATATGATTTCCAATGTCTATCCATTTATTGCAATATAATGTACCATACATTCAACAGTTGCAATTATATAAAAGGCCTATGCTCGTATGTTATACGTACCTTATAATTCGGTAGTTTGAATCCAACCTTGCCTTGGTCCCATGACCGATGAATTATGTGCTAAACACAATAGTAATTCACAATTAATATCAAGCATGCAACCACGTGCCCAAGCACGTTCACAATTCCCAAATATATCGTCGATCTATGACGATTAACCAATTTAAAAGACCCCGGGCGAAGCATGCATCGAAAACTCAACACAAAATTATTCCCCAAAAACAGGCACTAGCGATCGATTGTTTCATCCCAGGCGATCGATCGCCTCGCAAAATGGTGTGGGCGATCGATCGCTCCATTCCAGGCCATCGGTCACCTCTCAGTGCATTTGGCTACTGCCTCATGGCGATCGATCGCTCCCTTTGAGGCTGTTGATCGCCTCACTGTTCATCCTCCTCAAAATTCCATCAACGTCGCAGCGATCGATCGCTCCGCTTTAGGGATCGATCGCCTCGACCTGTATCACCCAAAAATGGCGTTTTTCTTGCAAAATTTTGCAAAACAATAATCCTCACATCCCATACAACATAAATCCTTAACAAGGGGCTATAAATCAACCCCAAAACACAACAACCCAAAAATCTCAAAAAACCAATTTCTTAAACCCAACTCAAATCCTTCCCTAATACCACAAAAAAACTATCAAATCGAAGATAAATGCGAGGGGATGGATAATACATTATTATCTTCGAGAGATTCGGCTCCCAAGTCGAGCCTCCATCGACTTTTCATCAAGGGAGAAAAGAGGGAAGGGTTGGGGAAAATGGGGGAGCGCTGGTGAGGGTGAGAGAAATGATATCCAAATGATCGAACACCGAGTCCATTTGGTATATATAGTACCAAAACTCCAAAATCCCGAGTCCTCCACAAATAAATCATGACTCATGGTGATGTATATTGGATTATAGAATATGCATTGTGGTTGAATATATATTGGAGTGATGATTTTAATGCTTTGCCGCTAAATGTTGAAGCGATGGTAAAATTCTGCATGTCACATTTGAAGCGAGGTTCATTAAAATACACTCATAGCAATGTATATTGGAATATAGATTATGCATTGTGGTTGCAGGTATATATTGGATGCTTGGTGAATATCCCATGAGTCGTTGTTATGAACGAGTGATGATTTTGAATGCTTTGCCGCTGTCACTTGACGCGATGATAGAATACTTGCCGCTGTCATATCGTAGCGAGGAAAGAATATTTGCCGCCAAATGTTGAAGCGAAGGTATTGCCGCATGTCGCATTTGAGCGAGGTTATTCAATACCGCTGATATGTCTAAGCGAGGGGTATTAGTGCCACGGTCATGACAAGCGAGGTGCATTAAAATACACTGCTATAACAAGACTACGGATTGGCTATTCTATTGGCAATGGTTCATGCCGCCAGGTATCTATATAGTGATGGTTCATTCCGCTATTCTATTGGCGATGGTTCATACCGCCGAGTATTTATATAGCGACGGTTCATTCCGCTATTATGTTGGAGATGGTTTATGCCGCCGGACATTATATAGCGAGGGTGCATTCTGCTATTCTTTTGGCGATGGTTCATGCCGCCATGTATCTATAGAGCGATGGTTCATTCCGCTAGTTCTATGACGATGGTTCATGCCGCCGGATATACATATATATATGGCGATGGTTCATGTCGCCGGATGTATGTAGCAATGTTTCCTTCCGCTGACTCTATAGCGATGTTTTATGCCGCTGGCTCTATGGCGAGGAATCATGCCTCTGATTTTATAGCGATGAGTTATGCCGCTATCTACGTCGTACGGGATTGTGCCGCCCACGAGCTATGGGTGTTTATTGTGTACCGCTATAGACGATGGAGACATGTATGCCACTATCTTATTAGCGGTGAGTTAAGATATATTACTGTTTTGTTAGCATTATTGTGGATGTCATGTATTGACATATACCGTCACAAGTTTGACGATGAGATCGTGGATGTCATGTGTTGACATGTACCGTCACATGATGACGATGACATAGAGGAATGTCTTATGAGGACGGATGTCGTCGTTACGATGAAAAATACAGTTAGGTGTATGTATTTAGTCGTTTGGTTTGAGTGCCAATTATGAGCACAAGGTAGTGTCTACGTCACCGATTGACGGGACAATTATGCCCAGCAGGTTTGCTCGATGAATTATGGATGCACTGTACAGGCGAGTGTACTGCATCATGTATTGGAGGTAAATATTTTACGAGTAGTGGTACCCTTAGGTATACTCGTTGAGATGGCTCTTGGCCAAGTGACTGTTAATAGGAGTAGTCATTGAGGGAAACTACTCGCTCATGTCGATGTGACGTGTGGTAGTCACGGTCACACCCACACGTAAGGGTGTGGAATAAATCCTAATGGAGTGGGATTGCCTTGTGGTTGAGTGAGGACACCGAGATGTTCGTTATGCATTGGTATTAGAGAAATATTGGGTGATGACCCAATACATTAATTGATTGTGCGGTATTGTGATACCCGGGGATTAATGGTGTTAATCCGGTGTGGTAATAATCCTTAATGGATTTTATTTGTGCAATTATGAATTAATTGCGGTTTCGAGATTCTCGGGATTTTAAATCCGACATTTGGAGTCGTTGGATCCAAGGGATGAGATTGCATTCTCATCGTGGCGATAACTTTGGAATTTGGTCTTTGGTGGGATTTGGGGTCCGGAGTACTTCATACTGGGGCTGGTAATGAGAATTGAGGTTAGAGAGATGATTTTTGAAAACAGATGATTTTTAATGAATCATAATATATTTGTGAAGGGATTGGTATTTTCGAGTTTTGGTACTATATATACCAAGTGGACTTGGTATTCCGTCATTTGGCACGGAACCCTTCTCTCTCCCCCTCTCTCCTCGCTCAAACCCTTTCCCCCATTTCCCCTCTTTTGCTCTTGGAAGCAAAATCGTTGGGGGCTCGTCTTGTGTAGGGTCTTCCTACCTTAACATCATATAAATCACATATTATGTACTAATCATGCATTAATGACATCTTAGGGTTCCGGTTGTAGTTTGAGCTATTAAGGTTACATGCCAAAAATGAAATTTCAAAACTTAATTAATTACATTCTCAAAATGAATGTTAAAGCGATAGAATTATACTACTCCTAGAGTAGAGACTAATTACAGGGACAACACAGCATGAGCATGCACATCTTTACTTAACATCATAAAAGAAACATAACAGTAAATGCATGAAATCTTGGTTAAGTAAACTTGCTAGTTATTCGTTAACTTCTTCTTGTTGACCCTGATTCACATTCATGCATATTGACGTCTTACCCTATTGTATGACGCCTTACCATATCATAAACATCGTATGTCATCTGTAGGGTCTTCCTACCTTAGTATTATAAAGACATAAGAAGGACTAAACATGCATTAAATAACATCTTCTAGTTCCGGTTGTTACATGAGCTAACAGGATTACAAGCCAAAATACAAAACTTCATAAATAATTCATTACATTCCCAAAAAAATGTTAACATTTAGATTTACACTACTCCTAGAGTAGATACTAATCAAGACTTGAATCCTATACATTCCTGTGTTCCTCGTAGCTCACTGCCTCAACCCGACCCATAGTCCTTTAGTCCAAAAGTGTACCTACAGGGACAACACATCATGAGCATATACAATCGTACTTAACATCATAAAAACATCACAGTAAATGCATGAAATTTTGGTTAAGTAAATATGCTGGTTAATCATTAACTTCTTTTTGTTGTCCCTGATTCATATTCATGCATATGGGCATCTTACCCTGTGGCATCTTACCACATCATAAACATCGTATGGCCTCTTACCATATGGACATCTTACCCCGTGGCATCTTACCACATAATAACATCGTATGGCCTCTTACCATATGGGCATCTTACCCCGTGGCATCTTACCACATAATAATATCGTATGGAATCTTACCATATGGGCATCTTACCCTGTGGCATCTTACCACATCATAAACATCGTATCACATCATTATATAACATCGTATAAACATCATCATATAAACATTGTATAAACATCATACGATAAATGCCTAGTCATAGTGTAGAGATGTGTTTTACAGTCCGATGCCCGTACGTCTCTTACGTACCTTTTCAAAAGGAGGAGGAGTCAACAGACTTTATCTCCTTGATGGCGCCGGTACCTGGGATGGTTCTACAAGACCACATAATAGCACATTAGATGCCTCAATATCATTTCATACCATAAACTTAACAAAATAAATCATCATTTTATTTTTCAACATTCTGCCTCTCTCGATTGATCGGCACCAAGGTCTCGATCGATCGAGAAACTATGCACAAACAGTGCCCAAACATTCTGCCTCGATCGATCGATCGAAATATTTTACCGATCGATCGAGGAGCTTCACCGATCGATCGAGAAATCCTTCGATCGATCGGCACCTGAAATTCAAAACATGCTTTAAATATTCTGCCCCGCTCGATCGATCGGGACCAAAATCTCGATCGATCGAGAGCTCTGAAAAATCGGGACTTCCCCAGATTTTTGAGCACCTCATTTCATACCATCATTTCTACTTCATAAGGCGTAAAACATGCTTGAACAAAAATGTTATAAGCTTCATAAAACTACCATGCATGTATTCAAATTAAAGGTTTAGCAAAACCTAAGCTAACATGCATCATAACATCATCATAATCTTCATCCTCAACCAACCTATACAGAAAAACAGAGTATGTTCTTCTTTGCCCAGGTTTTCGAGCACATAGATTCATAACCAGAAATCTATCACATAAAACATGTAACGTGCTCAAACAAACATGCTAGTAGTTACATAAAACTACCATGTAAGTACTCATACCAAGGTTTCTCCCAAACCTATACATAGCATGCATAAAAATCATTCAACAAAACCCAAACTCAATCCAAGACTCCGAAAAAGAGAGTAAGGCTTACCCCTCTACTTTTGCTCCTCTTTTTGCAAGGTTTTAGACACCCTTCTAACCAAGCTTTTCCTTGCCTTAATGTATCTAAATCTGGAACGAAAATGGAGGAGAGGAGGAGGAGAAGGGGATAGAGGAGAGCTGATTGGAAAGTAATGAGTGCAAGCATGGGTTGCCAAGTGGGAAAAGGCATGGGTTGCCAAGTGGGGGAGGGGAGGTGGCCGAGTAGGGGGGGGGGGGGGGTGGTGAAAGTTGGGGTGGTCATGTGGTGTTTAATTGTATCCGGTATTTAGTACGATGTATTAAAATATCCTCACTCGATATTTTATAACTTCATTTAATTAATACATCCCTTAAAACACCCTACATGCCCCCTAAATCATATCATCATATCATAATTATAATCCCCCAATTTAAAATACACCACAACCCTTAAACATATCATAAATCATCATATAGCACATAATCATATAACATTTCGGGGGTGTTACATTACTCCCCTACTTATAAGATTTCGTCTTCGAAATCCACATGCATCACTATATCGAAACTAAACATAAAAACATACCAGAGAATAGTTCCGGATAGTGCTGCACCATATACCGTTCCGTCTCCCACGTAGCCTCCTCGACACCCCGACGATCCCACTGAACTTTGACCATCGGTATGACTTTGATTCGTAGCCTGCGATCCTCTCGATCCAGAATCATGTTGGTCGTTCAACGTAGGACACATCTGAATCTAACTGTACTTCAGTAGGCTGTAAGACATGAGACGGATATGGCTCATACTTCCTTAACATAGAAACATTGAAAACATCGTGTATGCCAGATAAAGATGGCGGTAGAGCCAAACGATAAGCCAATGTACCAATTCGCTGCAACACTTCATATGGCCCGACATACCTCGGAGATAACTTTACCCGCATCCCAAAACAAACCACACCCCTGAAGGGCGAGATCTTTAAGAAGACCCTGTCTCCTAACTGGAATTCCAGTGGTCGTCGCCGCTTATTGGCATAGGCTGCTTGCCTATCCTGGGCCGCTTTCATTTTTTGGCGTATCATCTTAATCTTTTCTTCCATGTCCTTAATCATATCCGGTCCTCCAACCGCTTTGCTAGTCAAGTCCTCCCAATACAGCGGTGATCTACATCGTCGTCCATACAGAGCTTCAAAAGGAGCCATTTGAATGCTCGCCTGATAACTGTTATTTTAGGAGAACTCCACCAGCGGCACTGAATCCTGTCACGGAGTATCAAACTCCAAAATACATGCCCTCAACATGTCCTCGAGCGTCTGAATGGTATGCTCTGTTTGGCCATCTGTCTGAGGGTGATATGTCGTACTCAGTCTCACCTCCGTCCCCAAAGCTGTCTGGAGACCCTCCCAGAAATGTGAAGTGAACCTCGGGTCTCTGTCAGACACTATCGAGACTGGAATACCATGCAATCTCACCACATCCCGTATATACATCTGGGCCATCTTTAAGTATGTATATGACATACTGTAAGGGATGAAGTGAGCCACCTTCGTCAGCGTATCCACGATCACCCAGATCGCATCAAATCCTGAGGCCGTCCTTGGCAAGTGGGTCACGAAGTCCATAGATATATGCTCCCACTTTCATTCAGGTACCTCTAAGCTCTTCAGCTCGCCACCAGGCCTCTGCCTCTCTGCCTTTACCTGCTGGCAGATCAAACATCTTTTAACAAAAGCGATCACCTCACGCTTCATGCGTCTCCACCAGAATTGACCGCATAGGTCTTTGTACATCTTCTTTTCTCCTGGGTGGATACTGAACCGACTACTGTGAGCTCGCTCCAATATTCCACTACACAACTCTGGTGTATCTGGGACTACCCATCGGTTGCCCAGTCTCAAAGAATCATCATCAGCCACTCTGAACTTGGATGGCTGACCCTGAAGTACCAACGACGTCCATCTCTGAACCTCATCATCCGACTTCTGGGCCTTCCTGATTGCCTCAAATATATCTGGCTCCGCCAATAAAGTCGACACTCACACAGGCGACGTGTCTACGTCAAAATCATAGCCCAGATGGCAATAAGAAGTCATCATAGCTGATAGACTCATGGCATCCTCAGCAGTACTCTTCACCTTACGACTTAAGGATCTGCTATCAAGTTCGCTTTACCGGGATGGTACTCAATCTCACAGTCATAGTCTTTGAGTAAATCCATCCACCTTCTTTGCCTCATATTCAACTCTGCCTGAGTGAATAAGAACTTCAGGCTCTTATGGTCCGTAAATATGGTAAATGAAGTACCATAAAGATAATGCCGCCAAATCTTTAAGGCGAAGATGATAGTCGCCAGCTCCAAGTCATGAACTGGGTATCTGGTCTCATGAGGCTTCAGCTACCTCGAAGCATAAGCCACCACGTGCTTATCTTGCATCAACACAGCCCAAACCCTGCAGTGATGCATCCGTATACAAGGCAAATCTCTTATTCTCAGACGGAATCACCAACACAAGTGTTGTAGTCAAGCGACGCTTCAGTTCTTGGAAACTTTCCTCACAAGCCTCAGACCAAAAGAAGGGAACTCCTTTCTGAGTCAGCTGTGTCAGTATTGACAGTTGTGTTTGGGGGCTTAGGGGTATGTTGTAGATACCCGAGCCAAGTGCATTGAATGTGCATGTGATGTCAGTGCTTAGGCAGGTATACCGGTGAGTATACGGATGCTAGTTTTTGACTTCCCTTTTGTCAAGCATAGAGTTATGCTATTTTTGGATGGCTAAATCTCTGATGAGAGATATGGAACTCCCTGAGATTGGGAATCTCCCTGGCACGATAATTATGAGAAAAAAAAATCGTGGAGTTAGTTGACACCCTTTGAGGAGGGATTATCTTGTGTGGGTTGAGGTGTTTCCTTGTTGGCGTTTCCTCCGAGTTACACGATAGCCTTCCCAAGTTTGGATTGTTAAATCCTAGGATTATCAAGGGATGGCAGGAATTCGGATTTATTGGGTGTCGCTGTCGACACAAGCGTTGAGGATGCATGTGTTTATTGCATGTCCTTCCAGGATTTGAACTCTGTGGAATCTCGATGGTTTATTTATGATCAGGATGTGATCCTTGGAATGTCCGGAGGTGGACATCTTGTGAGATGTCTTTTGTGTGAATCTGTGGCCGTGAGTTGCCAAATTGAGTTGCAATGATGCGACTGCTCATTCGATGGAGGAAGTATGAAAGTGGAGACCAGGTTTGGTATGTGTACATCGTGGTATACTAGTGTTTTCCTCGTGATGATGTGTGTTAGACATCGTGAGTCATTATAGAGATGTCTTTGAATGATATCTACGATAGAATCGGGAGCGATTCGAATCCTTGCAGTTTCAGTTGACTAACTGCTTTTGGATTGTTAGCGTTGAGTTGTACTGACGCTCTTTGACGTTATGATGGATTCGGAAGTCTATTCCACTCCAGAGTTTGACACGAAGTCAACGTTCTCACGGTTGAGGTGTCGTTTATGATGCGTTCTTACTAGTGGTATTAGAACGAAGGATGACTGTCCGATCTACGGTCGTAAGTATTGGTTGTTTTGCAGTCATGAGGGACTGACTTTTGGGATGAACCACATCGAGGTACGTTTTACCTCTTGGGTGATATGTTGGTTTTGGTATGTCGCTCTGTTTCAGAGTTTGTTGTGAGATAAGTATCCTCGCAGTTTTTAAGACGATTCTGATATGGTCAAGGATCGAGGTTATGGCTTCATGTTGTTGTGTAGCCTGGGTGTTATGTGATACACCGGTGCTAATTTCGAGGACGAAATTCTTTTAGTGGGGGATATTGTGATGACCAGAAATTATGGATGTTAATCCCGGAGTGTTAATAACCCGTAAAGTTGTTTTACGTGGCGATTTGGAGTTTAATCGAGGTGTTGGGCCTTCTGGGCTCGTCTATTTGAGTAGTTGGGATCGTTGGATCCCGAGGTTGAGATCGTATTCTCATTTCGGTGAAAACCTGTGAGTTGGGTTTTTAGTGTGACTCAGAATCTCGGGTGCTTGGTGTGGGCACCGGTAGGGGGTTTTTGAGTTAGAGAGAGAACTTTCGAAAACAGATGATTTTTAATGAATCATGATGTATTTGTGGGGATATTAGTATTTCGGGGTATTTTTTGCTATAAATACTAGTTGAACCCGAGATTTTAATTATTGGAACCATTTTCCCCACCATTCCCGTCGCTTTCTCTCTCCCCGCGCCAACACCTATTCCCGATCCCCTTTGACCACCGCGCAGAAAAGGCCACCGCCCGCCGCCGTCCGGCCGCCGTTCGGCGCGTGCCACCCGCCGTTGGAATCGTCTCTTCCAGGCGCTTCTATTCATACCAACAATTCGAAGTTTCGTCGAGAATCGCGTTCGGATTTGCCAGAAAAGCGTAGGGTTCGAAAACTGGAGTTCATCCGATTTTTGGGACGCGATTTTGGTATGTTTTTGGTACGATTTTTCTAATGTTTTTGGGGCGTTTTTAAGCTGGTTTTGAGTCGATTATTTCAGACTTTTTGGTTCGAAAATATTGGTTAAATTTGGTTCGAATTTCAGCTCGATTTCGTGAGTTAGGGTTCGAATTTTGGGGATTTTTGACAAGGAGTGATGATTCCTGTTATGGATTGATTAATTCATGTTGTTGATGCATTATGATGCTTGATTGTGTTCGAAATTGAGGAATTGGATTCGAATTTAGGGCTTGAATCGAAAATTGGGGATTTTGGCTTGGGGATGATGATTTTCTTTGTTAATTGATTAATTCATGTTTTAGATGAATTATGGTAATTATTTGGGTTGGATTTGTGTTGTTAAGATTCGAAATTTGTGGGGTATTCTTGAGCAATTTTCGATATTGGTTTATTGTCTTGTGTTGACAATATTTTTGAGGGTTATGGGTGTGCTTGAGCATGAGTTGCATGTTCGTATTTAATTGTGAATTAATTTATCGTGTTAGCACATCGTTCCTCGGAGCATGGAACTCGAGCAAGGTTTGGCTCGGACTTCGGAGATTTAAGGTACGTGCGACGTACGAGCATTACTTTATGTGATAGAAATTGTGAAATGCATAATGTGTTGTAATTGCATTAGATGGTTGTGGGTATGGCTATATGCGTATATATGTTGATATATATGGGGTACTGAGTCTATATGACTATCGTTACGGCATTTGAGATGCCTGAGAATGATCGTGGGATCATGTACTCATTATAAGACATGTGAGATGTCTAGGCATTTGAGCTATCCATGATTGATAGCGGAATTGAGAAATCAGTACTAGATATTGAGATATCTATATTTGTATGTATAATGAACTTGGAAATCATTGATTATTGATACTTGAGAATCAGGCATGCTATGAGTTAAATCAATGTGTTGATTTACTGATTTATGAGATTTGATGAGTTTGATGATTGTGAGAACAGGGACAGTACACGGAATTCCGGATGAGGATGTTGCCATCCAGGGAGTATCATTTAAATTCATTAGTATTTACTTTTGTTGTAAATTATGAATTTCATTATTGTGATTATGGGATTTTGTGTATTGGTATGCTCACCCCGTTGGGGGGCTGTCTCTGTTGGGGCAGGTGAATAGGTGCATCGATGGCTGTGGAGCTGAGCTCGAGCTGTTGATTGGATGTACTCCCAGGATCGTGGTACCAGGGCTTGATGGAGCACAGTATCATATAGAGTACATATATACACCCGAGGGTTTTATACATATTTATGATGCTCGCATGTGAGCACGGTTATGTTTGTATATGGGTTGTATATAAAGGCATGAGCCTTTCTCTCTTTCATTATATGTTGCATGCAATTGTGGTAGAATTGCTAATGATATAAGAGTCGTTAGTGTATTATGTGGGGGTTGAAACCCACTTTTGTCGTCTTATGTGTGGCGTCTTCCCTGGCTGGGAATTTACTTGGTATTGCTGCATTCTGATGAGTATTATGTTTTTCCCTGGCCGGGAATTATGTTATGTGTTGTGCTTTTATTTCGGGATAGCTCAATTTACGGGGAGACTCTGCCCAAATTTTTATAAAAGTCCACAATGTAAAAAGTGGCAAAATGGGGTTGGTAATGGGCAACTCTATGAGTCTATATGTTAGTAGAGATGATCTTATAACGTTGAATATTAAAGGAATTTTGTAAGCATCATTTGAGCTTCCCGATTGACTTTTTATTGAAAGCATGTGCCACACATAATGGTTAATACACTAATTAAGGGTTAAGGGCTTGGGGTCCTTACAGGTTGTGTATTGATGCAGGACAAACATGTAGTGGCTTATGCATCACGACAGTTGAAGCCACATGAACTGAGATATCCAGTACATGATCTGGAATTGGCTGCCGTTATCTTTGCATTGAAGATATGGCGACATTATTTATATGGTACGTCGTTTACCATATACACAGATCATAAGAGTTTAAAATTTCTATTCACTCAAGCGGAGTTGAATATGAGACAAAGGAGATGGATGGATCTGTTGAAAGATTATGATTGTGAGATTGAATATCATCCAGGAAGAGCTAATCTTACAGCAGATGCCTTGAGTCGAAAGGTACGTCATACGGCTGATGAGGTAATTCATTTATCCGCATTGATGACTTCTTGTTGTACTTTGGGTTATGATTTTGATATGGAATTAGAGCCAGTACGAGTATCAACATTGTTGGTTGAACCCGACATTTTTGAGAAAATCAGAACGGCACAACTGGCTGATGATGAAGTACAACAAAGGAAGGAAAAGATAAATCAAGGACAAACATCTCAATTTGTACTTACAAGTGATGGAACGTTGAAATACAGAAATTGTTGGGTAGTACCTGCTTCATTAGGACTACGCCAAGAACTACTACAACATGCTCATTGTAGTAGATACAGTATACATCCTGGAGGGAAGAAAATGTATCATGATCTACGTACACAATTTGGTGGAAACGTATGAAACAGGATGTATTGAGCTTTGTGAAACGGTGTTTGATCTGTCAACAAGTGAAAGCAGAAAGACAGAGACCAGGAGGTGAATTACATAGTCTGGAAATTCCTCAGTGGAAATGGGAACATATCACGATGGCTTTTGAGACTCATTTACCACGGACGTCTTCTGGTTGCGATGCCATTTGGGTGATTGTTGACCGACTCACCAAGGTATCTCATTTTGTGCCATATTGTATGACATATACATATCTGAGAATGGCACAGTTATACATTCAACATGTAGTGAGGCTACATGGTATTCCAGTTTCCATTGTATCGGATAGGGATCCGAGATTTACTTCTCATTTCTGGGAAGGATTACAGACAGCGTTGGGAACTGAAGTGCGGTTGAGTACATCATATCATCCTCAGACAGATGGACAAACAGAGCGTACGATACAGACGCTTGAGGATATGTTGCGTGCCTGTGTATTAGAGTTTGATACCTCTTGGCAAGATTCGTTGCCATTAGTGGAATTTTCATATAACAACAGTTATCAGTCTAGTATACAGATGGCACCATTTGAGGCTCTATATGGGCGACGATGTAGATCGCCATTGTATTGGGATGATGTGGATCAGTCTTCCTTAACTGGACCAGATATGATTCATGAAATGGAAGAGAAAGTAAAGGTCATTCGATTGAAACTTAAAGCTGCTCAGGATAGACAGGCTGCTTATGCCAATAAGCGACGTAGACCACTTGAATTTCAAATTGGTGACCGTGTGTTCTTGAAAATTTCACCTTTTAAAGGTGTAGTACGGTTTGGTAAGCGTGGAAAATTGTCTCCACGGTATTTTGGTCCGTATGAGGTATTGCAACGTATTGGTTCGTTGGCATATCGATTGGCACTACCACCGGCCTTGAGTAGTATTCATGATGTTTTTCATGTGTCACTGTTGAGGAAATATGAACCAGATCCGAGTCATGTCTTACAGCTACCTGATGTACAGTTGGATACAAATGTGTCGTATGAAGAACGACCGGTTATGATCTTGGATCGAGCTGAACGCATGTTGCGTAATAAGGTGATTCCTATGGTTAACGTACAGTGGGACAGACGGGGTGTCGAAGAGGCAACGTGGGAGACGGAGCAGCATATGATGCAACGGTATCCGGATTTGTTTTCTGGTATGATTTTACAGTTTTATGATACTGTTGGTATATACATATTGTACTGTTGCATACATGATTATGTTTCCTATCTTTTTATAGTAGGATGCTTGAGTTGCGTATCATGATATGCATGTTTTGTATATACAATTTCGAGGACGAAATTCAATAAGTGGGGGAGAATTGTAATGCCTCGATTTATGTTATATACGTATGATATGATTATGGTGTAATTATATCACGTGGCGGTATGATATTGGGGGTTCAGGTGGAACTGATAATGAAACATGGTCTATGATTTGAAATAGGAGGTAACATCTCAAGGAACATGAAATAGGAGGCATTTGAATTAGTATATGCATGTGAATTTATTTGCAATTGGAGTTGCATTTGAATTTGAGTTTCATTTCATGTACATGTTACTTAACATAAACTTACTTGTAAATGGCATGCTAACAAGTAAATTAAGGAGCTAAGGATCTATATCAAGTGGATTAGGGAGTGAAATCACATACTTACACCACTTTTCACCTACAATTCTCACACAAGCTCCTCTTCATCTCTTCCAAGTACTTTGTGGTTTAAGCTTGGGATTGACTTGTGAATTGAGCTAGGAAGGTGTGTGAAGTGAAATTGTACCATCTTGGTAAGGATTTCATGGTTTTACACTTGATTTGTGTAGTTGGTGTTGAAGTATGTGTCTTGGAATATCAAATATGTATGCTTAGAATCATAACTTGTTTCTTTGCCAAGAATTTGTTTCTAGGATGTTAGAAACATGTTTATATGATACTAGGGATTGCATGAATTATGTTTACATGTTAAACTTTGAGGTATAGGAGAAGAACCATGGAGATAAGCTTGAAAATCGCCATTTTTCTCATTTTTCTGATCGGGCCGATCGATCGGCTGTGGTCTCGATCGATCGCCGCGACCAGTGAAGGTTTAAGGCGGTTTTGAGCATGAGGCGATCGATCGGTGAGTTGAGGCGATCGATCGGTGCAAGGTGACGATCGATCGATGATTTTGTGCGATCGATCGGTGAAGCATGAACAGTTCGGCGATCGATCGAGATTTTGAGGCGATCGATCGGTGATGGCAGAATGTTGAAAATTTTATATTTATGTAGAATTTGATTTTAATGCCTAGGATAACATGGTATATTGTTGGCATTGTTGTAGCATCATCTCAGGGGACAGGGCAAAGAGGCATTTAGCTATCAACGCCTGATTTATCGCTTTTGTGTCGCAATACAGGTACGTGTTGACGTACGGAGTTTAGATATGATGCGATGATGATGTTATGGTTTTGATATCATATAATTTATGTTATCTTGTGTCATATGATTGGTAGTTCATATGCATGTTCATACATGGATTTCATATGATTGGGATGGATGCCTTGATAGATATGTGTATATGCTTTGGTGAGATCATTGCCTCAAGAGATATGCCTGGTGTGGTATATGCTTTGGCTGGGATCGTTGCCACGATAGATATACTACATATGCTTTGGCTTGTGAGATATACACCTGGTGTGGGTATATACTCTGGTTATTATCACCGATGAGCATGGTACTATGATATGTGCTGCTAATATACAGATGTGATGTGGTTCCACTGACATATTGAGCTGATTAGGCATATCATATGGGGCTCGTGATAATAGGGAAATTGTTGAGACATGTCATGACATAGTGCATTTGGGGATGCATGATACAGAACATTCACGTATTGATGATTTATTTGTGCTTTATCATTGATATTGATATTGTGGTTTGATATTGCACTGAGATATTTGTTATCTATACTCATGGTGTGAATGTTTCTGTAGGGACTCATATACGTGGGGAACGTGAGTCATGATTTCCGCTGCGAGGGGAACCACTGCCTAGGAGTTCTTTTGGATTAGGTTGTTTATGTACATGTTATGTATAGTTTGGTAGGTTTTTGATAACCTTGTAAACAACGTAACTAGTATGAACTCTTAATCCGTGCATGGTACATTACTTAATTCAGACTCACATTGTATGTTTAATGGATACAAAATGGATTAAGTAAAGAGGACCCCACATGTTGGCAGATCAAACATCTTTTAACAAAAGCGATCACATCACGCTTCATGCGTCTCCACCAGAATTGATCACTTAGGTCCTTGTACATCTTCCTTCCTCCTGGGTGAACACTGAACCGGCTCCCATGAGCTCGCTCCAAGATTCCTCTACGCAACTTTGGCGTACATGGAACTACCCATCGGTCACCGAGTCTCAGAGAACCATCCTCAGCCACTCTAAACTTTGATGGCTGTTCTCGAAGTACTATCGATGACCATCTCTGAACCTCATCATCCGACCTCTGGCTCTCCTGATAGCCTCAAATATGTCCGGCTCAGCAAATAAGGTCGACACTCGCACCGGCGATGTGTCCACATCAAAATCATAGCCCAAATTGCAATAAGAAGTCATCATAGCTGATAAACTCATGACATCCTCAGCAGTACTCTTCACCTTCCGACTTAGGGCGTCTGCTATCAAATTTGCTTTACCAGGATGGTACTCAATCTCACAGTCATAATCCTTGAGTAGGTCCATCCACCTTCTTTGCCTCATATTCAATTCAGCCTGAGTGAATAGGAACTTCAGGCTCTTATGGTCCGTAAAAATTGTAAAGGAAGTACCATAAAGATAATGTCGCCAAATCTTCAAGGCGAAAATGATGGCCGCCAGTTCCAGATCATGAACTGGGTATCTGGTCTCATGAGGCTTCAACTGCCTCGAAGCATAAGCCAACACGTGCTTATCTTGCATCAACACACAGCCCAAACCCTGCAATGATGCATCTGTGTACAAGGCAAACCTCTTATTCTCAGAAGGAATCACTAACACTGGCGCTGTCGTCAAACGACGCTTCAATTCTTGGAAGCTTTCCTCACAAGCTTCGGACCAAAAGAACGGGACTCCTTTCTGAGTCAGTTGTGTCAGCGGCTTAGCGATCTTAGAAAATCCCTCGACAAAACGTCGGTAATAACCTGCTAAACCAAGGAAGCTCCGTATCTCGGGTACAGAAGTGGGTGCAGCCCACTCCATCACAGCTTCAACCTTCTTGGGATCTACAGATATCCCGCTGCTAGATATAACATGACCCAAGAACACCACACTGCTTAACCAGAATTCGCACTTGCTGAGCTTCGCATATAACTGATGATCCCTAAGGATTTGGAGTACTGTCCTCAAGTGCTTCACGTGTTCCTCCTCGGTCCGAGAGTATATGAGTATATCGTCAATGAAAACAATGACGAACTGATCCAAATACGGCTGAAATACTCTGTTCATCAGACTCATAAAAACAGCTGGGGCATTTGTCACCCCAAAAGGCATGACTACGAATTCATAGTGCCCATATCTAGTCCTGAAAGCTATCTTCTGAACATCATCTTCCCTTACCCGAATCTGATGATACCCCGACCTCAGATCGATCTTACTGTAGAGCCTCGTACCCTGAAACTGGTCAAACAAATCATCGATCCTCGGTATTGGATACTTATTCTTCACTGTGGCTTTGTTTAGTTGTCTGTAATCGATGCACAGCCGCATCGAACCATCTTTCTTCTTGACAAATAGGACTGGTGCATCCCAGGGCGATAGGCTAGGACGTATATAGCCCTTATCAAGGAGCTCTTGCAACTGAACCTTTAGTTCCCTTAACTCCGCTGGTGCCATCCTATACGGGGCACGAGAAATGGCAGATGTCCCCGGTAGTAACTCAATCCCAAACTCGACCTCTCTCGTCGGTGGGAATCCGGGAATCTCTTCCGGAAAGACATCAGGAAATTCCGCCACTATGGGCACATCCTCAACCCTTAATTCTTCTTTCCTTTCAAAAACATCAACAGCATAGATGAGATATCCAGTATGGCCTCGTTCAAATAACTGTGCCATCTTGACCGCAGATATCAACGGGATCTTAGAACGGGAACCATTCCAATAGAATGTCCACTGGATTCCCATATCAGATCTGAATCGGACAGTTCTCTGCCTGCAGTTCACAACTGCCTGATACCTGTTCAGAAGATCAATGCCCATAATGCAGTCGAAGTCTGACATTCCCAGAACAATCAAATCTGACCTTAGCTCGTTATCCTCAAAATAAATGAGGCCATCATAGACAATTCGATCAGTAATCAAACTTCTTCCAGCGGGTGTCGAGACTACAAGAGGTGTGGGTGACGGAGAAGTGCATATGTGGTGCCTTTCCACAAAACTTGTCGGCACGAAAGAGTGTGACGCACCTGTGTCGATCAATATAAAAGTAGGGTGGGTAAATAAAAGACACGTACCCGCTATAACCTCCTCCGGAGCTGCTGTAGCCTGCTCCCTCGTCAAAGCATATACCTGCCCCTGAGGTGGCCCCATGGGCTGACCTCCATACTGCCTTGGTGCAAAAGGTGGTATGTGCTGTGCTGCTCTGTCCGCAGGCCTCCCCGCAGAGTTCGGTTGTCCTTCTCGGTTGGAACATTGCCGAGCAAAGTGGCCCTTGTTGCCACAAACATAGCATCCCACGCATTCTTTTGTCAGATGTGGTTGCCCACAATTAGAGCACAGGACCTTCCCAAATCTGCCTCCCTGAGGCTGTCCTCTTCCTGACGGGGCGTCATCCCTACGGTTTCCTTTCCATCGATTCTCGGGCTTCTTACCACTGAATCTCGACGCTGAAGTGTTCCCCCTAGGCTTAAACTGATCACCCCTCGGCCTCAAATTATCAGGAGTAGATTTCTGAGGGGGCGCTGGAGGTGGTACGGCATCAGGGTATGCACCAACTCCCAGTTCGGCTAGCTCAGCCCGTGAAAGTGCATCATCAAAGCAAGTAGGGCCATAAGTGATCACCCTATCATACAGTTCTGGCCTCAAGCCCTTCATGAAGTTCCTCATCTTTGCTTGAGTACTTGTGGCGATATGAGGCACATATCTGAGCAAAGAACAGTATTGAAGAGCATAATCTGACACCGGCATGTTACCTTGCTTGAGGTTAGTGAATTCATCTTCCTTGGCCTGTCGTGCAGCAGCTGAGAAATAGCGGGTCAGAAACCGAGTTCTGAATAGCTTCCAATTAATTTCTTGACCCTGAGCCTCTTGCTCTATCACTGTGGTCTTCCACCACATCAGCGCCTTCTTGGCCAATTGGAACTCCTAGTCTTATCCAGGCCGTCTTAGCACAAGGTACTGCCACAAATATTTGCTCTATTCTTTCCAACCACTCTCTGCCTGTTCCCCTGTCTCAGTTCCTTCAAATGTCGGAGGTCGCTATGCAAGAAATTGAGTCAAGCTCGGTTCCCCAGGCAACAACTGTTGTTCAGATGGTTCTTCGCCGAAAGCTGGCGGGGGTAGGGGATTCGTACGTCCAGCACTTGCATTAACACTCACTGCATCTCCTACTTCCACATTTGCTGCCATGCTGCAAGACAAGGGTTAACAACAATACCCAAAAGCAGTTCATATTATGCATGATATCATATACTTCATATGCAACATACATATAACACATGTTTAAAAGTAAGCACCTAGCTGACTTATTGCTAAGGCTACCCTTCACTCATTCCCGGGTTATCTAACCACTGCTCTGATACCACTAATGTAGGGTCTTCCTACCTTAACATCATATAAATCACATATTATGTACTAATCATGCATTAATGACATCTTAGGGTTCCGGTTGGAGTTTGAGCTATTAAGGTTACAGGCCAAAAATGAAATTTCAAAACTTAATTAATTACATTCTCAAAATGAATGTTAAAGCGATAGAATTATACTACTCCTAGAGTAGAGACTATCCAAAAATCCTGTATCCTAATTTCTTTCATGCTCCTCATAGCTCACTGTCTCAACCCGACCCTGAGCCTTCTGTCCAAAAGTGTACCTACAGGGACAACACATCATGAGCATGCACATCTTTACTTAACATCATAAAAGAAACATAACAGTAAATGCATGAAATCTTGGTTAAGTAAACTTGCTAGTTATTCGTTAACTTCTTCTTGTTGACCCTGATTCACATTCATGCATATGGACGTCTTACCCTATTGTATGTCGTCTTACCATATCATAAACATCGTATGTCATCTCACCATATGGGCATCTTACCCTATCGTGTGGTATCTTACCATTTCATAAACATCGTATGGCATCTTGCCATATGGGCATCTGTGAGACCCCGTTATCTCAAACATACTAATAGGTGTGATTAAGAGAACTAAACATTCATATGAATAAATCAGAGTAATAAGTCATGTTGATTAACCTGAGCTTAAGAGATTACAGTACCAAAAGTTTCAAAATGAATTTCACAAATTCCTACAAAAGGTACTACACTATAGTCTTACTCTACCACATGTAGAAGCTACACAAAATTTTCTCTAACATGCTAATCCTGTAGCACTCCTTACAGCTCAGCTTTTCAACCCCGACCCTGGTTCTCATCAAAAGCACCTACAAAGACAACCCCCAACACATGAGCATAACATAATTCATATTCAACATAATATGAATGTAAGGCGTAAATGCATAATCATAATACAAAAAACTTCATGTATTTCCATCGCATTTACAACGCCTAATGGTTGTCCCTGTACCACAATTCATAATCAAAACACTATATGAATATATGGCTTCACAAATAAATGTCATGACATATCATCTCTTTTTCTTGAGTCAGTCATCATCAGTTATTTTAATGCTTCTTCGCTTTACAATCTCAAAACAAGCGGTATCTCATCCTCGCTTCTTCATACTAGCGGTATCTCATCCTCGCTTAGTATGGTATACCCCGCCTCCATGTGCAAGCGAGCCTCCCCCCTCCCGCTCCACATTTTTAGCGGTCAAGCGTAAGCATTAAAACCTTCACTGTGATCACCCCTGACTCGTGGAATACACCTCTTTATTCCACATCACTATATGCAACAACAATGCATAATATGCAACAACAATGCATAATAACATGTATCATACTCTTAATGCATCACATTGCATTCACCATGTGTCAAATAGACAAACATAAAATACATGTTACCGTTGGGATGTCCGTACGTCGCTTACGTACCTTTCCAAAAGATAGAGGAGTCAACCGACTTTATCTCCTTGGCTGTGCTGGCACCTGTGATGGTTCTACATAACCATACAACACAATATTAGGCACCTCATAATAATCCGGAAACAAAACTCAAATAAAAATCATATTTACCCTAAAATGTCATCTCGCGATCGATCGCCCCTTAGCCCCGATCGATCGCGAGATGCTACTGTCTTGCATACCAAAATTATGCAATCCGCGATCGATCGCCCCTTTATTGGCGATCGATCGCCAAAACCCACTAGAACGTCGCGATCGATCTCGCCTCCTTGGCGATCGATCGCCAACTCTGTTCCTTTGCGCGATTTCCAGAATTCTCTAACACTGATATTCATACCTTTCGATCTAACATGTAAGACATACAACATGCCCAAACAAACATGCTAGTAGCTACAATACACTACCCTGAGTGTATTCATATAAGATATATACCCCGAACACAAACCCACATGCATTAAAATCACCCAATAACATCAGTACTCAACAAACTTTTCTGAAAAACAGGGCATTGTCTTCCTGCCCAGATTTTTGAGTACCCACTTTCAAGCAATGAAATCTACCACATAAGTCATGAATTTTGCTCGAATAAAAATGCCAAGGGCTTCACAAAACTACCATGTATGTACTCAAACCAAAGGTTTACCAAAAACCTAGCTAACATGCATGATAATACCTTCACAAATTCATTCCCATCCCATATTTTCCAGAAAAACAGGGTGCACCCATTACCCAGATTTTCGAACACTATACTTTACATGCTTAAATCTTCCACATAAAACATGTAACATGCTCAAGCAAAAATACTGGGAGCTTCATAAGAACACCATGTAAGCATTTAAATCGAAGGTTCTAAGAAACCTAAGTTAACATGCCATTTTTACACCAATAAAAGTATGAACTTAAACAACTTAAATTCAAACCCAGAAATGGTTTCTCACCCTCTTTTGCTCCGATTTTTGCAAGCTTTCCAAGCAATAAAAATGGTGGATCTCCTCCTTTTCTTACTTATCAGATGTTGGACGAAAAATGGGAGAGAAATGGAGGGGTTTCAGCAATGGAAAGGTGAAGTGGGAGATGGGACAAGGGGCATGGTTGAGCAGCTGGCAGCATGGTATGGGTCAAGGGGGGTGGTTGAGTGGGGGGTTAAGTGATGTGTTATGTTTTGGTCTCGGTATTTAGCACGATGTATAAAAATATCCTCACATGATATTTATAGTATTTTCTCAATAAAATACTTCAACTCCCATTTAAATATGCTTTACCAAAACAAACAACACACACCCCAAATAATCATGCCACAACCCCAAAATCCCAACATATAACACATGCACCCTCACATGCATTTCCCAATATTATTAATTCAACACAAGAATTAATACCATCATTTTCACAACAATGATTAATGTTTAAATAACACCTAATCATTTCGGGGATATCACAATACTCCCCTACTTATAAGATTTCGTCCTCGAAATCAGCATGATTACCAACATGAAGTAAAACAAAACATAAACGCATACCAGAAAAATAGCTCTGGATAGTGCTGCACCATGTGTCGCTCTGTCTCCCACGTGGCCTCCTCGACACCCCTACGATCCCACTGAACCTTGATCATAGGAATAACTTTGTTTCTCAGTCTGCGATCTGCCCTATCAAAATCCTGATAGGCCGCTCAACATAGGAAACATCTGACTCAATCTGAACCTCAGAAGGCTGCAACACATGAGAAGGATCTGGCTCGTACTTCCGCAACATAGACACATGAAATACATCGTGAATGCCAGACAGAGAGGGCGGTAAAGCTAACCGGTAAGCCAGAGTACCCACACGCTGCAAGATCTTGTACGGCCCCACATATCTCGGGGATAACTTCCCCCGCATACCAAACCGTACCACACCCCTGAAGGGTGAGATCCTCAGAAAGACTATGTCGCCCAACTGAAACTCCAACGGTTTCCTGTCTGTCCTGAGCTGCCTTCATCTTTTGTCTTATCACTTTTACCTTTTCTTCCATTTCCCGGATCAAAATCTGGTCCTCCGACTGATTTGCGATCCACATCATCCCAACACAAGGGTGACCTACAATGCCTACCATAGAGGGCCTCGAAAAGAGCCATCTGTATACTTGCCTGGTAGCTATTGTTGTAAGAGAACTCCACCAAGGCTATCGAGTCCTACCATGAAGTGTCGAACTCCAGCACACAAGCCCTCAGCATATCTTCGAGCGTCTGTATCGTACGCTCGGTCTGTCCGTCCATCTGGGGATGATAGGCTGTGCTCAACCTCAACTCTGTACCTAGAGCTGACTGAAGACCCTCCCAAAAGTGAGATGTAAACCGCGGATCTCGATCAGACACAATCGAAACAGGGATCCCATGCAGTCTCACCACATCTCTGATATATAACTGTGCCATCCTCAAGTACGTGAAGGTCATACAGTAGGGAATGAAATGAGCACTCTTAGTCAATTGTCGACGACTACCCATATAGCATCGAAACCCGAAACAGTCCTCGGTAAGTGGGTCACGAAGTCCATGGATATGTGCTCCCACTTCCACTGTGGTATCTCCAAGCTCCTTAGCTCACCTCCAGGCCTCTGCCTCTCAGCCTTCACCTGTTGACAAACCAGACATCTGTAAGGACCCCAAGCCCTTAAAACCTTGATTAGTGTATTAACCACTATGTGTGGTACATGCTTTCTATAAAATGTCAATCGGGAAGCTCTGATGATACTTAATCATTGCCTGTCAATAAAAGACTCATATGTTTGCCCTTTACCAACCCCTTGGTGCCGCTTTTCACATTGTAAACTTTTACAAAAATTTGGGCAGAGTCTCCCCATAAATAGAGCTATCCCAAAACAGAGTACAACACATAACAAAATTCCCGGCCAGGGAACACATAATACTCAACAGAAAGCAGTAATACAAGTAGATTCCCAGCCAGGGAAGACACCACACATACGTCAACAAAAGTGGGTTCCAACACCCACATAATACACCAATGACTCTCATATCATTCTAGCAATTCAACCTAATTGCATGCAACCTTAAATGAAAGAGAGAAAGGCTCATGCCTTTATATACAATTCATATACAAGTATAATCGTGCTCACATGCGAGCATCATGAATATGAATATGTATAAATCCTCAGGTGTATATATAGGTACTCTATACGATACCGTGCTCCATCAAGCCCTGGTACCACGATCCTGGGAGTACCTCAAATCAACAGCTCGAGCTCAGCTCCATAGCCATCGATGTACCTGTCCACCTGTCCCAACAGAGACAGCCCCCAACGGGGTGAGCATACCAATACACAAAATCCCATAATCATAATAATGAAATTCATAATTTACAACAAAGGTAAATGCTAATGAATTTAAATGATACTCCCTGGATGGCAACATCCTCATCCGGGATTCCGTGTACTGTCCCTGTTCTCACAACATCAAACTCATCAAATCTCATAAATCAGTAAATCAACACATTGATTTACACATCGCATGCCTGATCCTCGAATATCAACATATAGTGATTACAAATTCATTAAACATGCAATTACAGATATCACAATATCTAATACTGATTTCACAACCTTGCTATCAATCACAGATAGCTCAAATGCCTTAGCATTTATTTTACCATTCCTTCATTATACTTAGACATCTCAAGTGTCTTATAATGAATACATGAGTCTACAAACCTAGACATCTCAAATGTCTCATAATGAATACATGATTCTACGAACCTAGACATCTCAAATGTCTTACGAAGAATGCATGATTCTACAAACCTAGACATCTCAAATGTCTCATAATATAGTCATATAAATCCAGTACCCCATATATCATGCAAGAGTCATCCTACTCTAGTGTCACGCACGCTACAAGCGGCGATATCAAGATTTGGGTCATTCCTTGGCTATATCAACATATATGTATAACCATACGCAAAACATTCAATGCAATCAAAAACACCTTATGCATTTCACATATATATAGTAATGCTCGTACGTCGCACGTACCTTAAATCTCCGAAGTCCGAGCCAAGCCTTGCTCGAGTTCCATGCCCCGAGGAATGATGTGCTAACACGATAAACAATTCACCATTATTTACGAACATGTAACCTATGTTCAAGCACACCCATATCCCTCACAACATTGTCAATACACGACAATTATCCTCTTAAAAGACCCGGGGCAGGGTACATGCAGGGAAGGAATAAATGAGACAATCGAAATTTGTTCAAGAATGCCCTACAAAAATCGAACCTCAATCTCACAATTTCGAACCCAATTAAATACCATAACTCATCTAAAATGTCAATTAAGCTATCCAAGCAAGAATCAACATCCCTTGACAAAAACTCCCCATTTTCGAACTCAACCCCCATAATTTCGAATCCAAACAAGCCCTTAAATTCAAACCCTTAAAATCCTTCAAATTCGAACCAAAGCTTCTCAATTCAATCTCAATCAAGCATCATAATACTCTTAAAACATGCAATAATCGATCAATTGCACGAAATAATACCCCTGCCAAAAACCCCCAAAAAAATCGAAATTTAATCCCTACGAAATTGGGGAAAATTCGAAACAATAAAGGCATGGAAATACATGAAAAAGACGAACAAGGGGTTAGGGAGATTACCCAACGAAATCGGAAGCAAAAACAAACGAAAATCGAAGAACCCTAGAAATTGGGGATCGACGCTTACCAGCAAAATCCGACTTCCACACGCGACGAAACCTCGAATTGATGGAGGGGAAAGAAGCACCTCGTCGAGACGAAGACGGCGGTAGGTCGCACGCCCCGAACGGCGGCCGGACGGCGGCGGGCGGAGCGCTTTTGCGCGCGGCAGCGCTGTAGCAGCGGGAAAATCGCACGCGGGAGAGAGGGAAGGAATTGGGGCTGAAAATGAAATTAATACTAAAATCTCGGGTTCAACTTGTATTTATAGCAAAAATACCCCGAAAAAATAATAGCCCCACAAATACATCATGATTCCTTAAAAATCATCTGTTTTCAAAAACTCTCTCTCTAACTCCAAAACCCTCTACCGGTGCTCACATAGCACCCGAGATTCCGAGACACATCAAAAACCCAACTCTTAGGTTTTACACCGTAATGTGAATACAATCTCAACCTCTGGATCCAACGATCCCAACTGCCCAAATAAACGAGCCCAGAAGGCCCAACACCTCGATTAAATCCCAAATCGCCACGTAAAACCACTTTAGGGATTATTAATACTACGGGATTAACACCTATAATCCCTGGTCATCACAATATCCCCCACTAAAAGAATTTCGTCCTCGAAATTAGCACTGGTGTATCACGTAACACCCAGGCTGCACAACAACATGAAGCCATAACATCGATTCCTGACCATATCAGAATCGTATTAATAAACGCGAGGATACTTACCTCTCATCTAATCTCTGAAACAGAGCGACATACCATAACCAACATAACACCCAAGAGGTAAAACGTACCTCGATGCGGGTCATCCCAGAAGTCAGCCTCTCATGACTGCAAATCAACCAATACTTACGACTGTAGATCGGACAGTCATCCTTTGATCTAATACAACAGTACGAACACATCCTGAATGACACCTCAACCGTAAGAACGTTGACCTCGTGTCAAACTCTGGAGTGGAATAGACTTCCAAATCCATCATAACGTCGAAGAGCGTCAGCACAACTCAACGCTAACAGTCCAAAAGCAGTTAGTCAACTGAAACTGCAAGGATTCGAATCGCTCCTGATTCTATCGTAGATATCATTCCATGACATCTCTATCAAGACTCACGATGTCTAACATACATCGTTACGAAGGAAACACTAGTACAACCACGGTGTACACATACCAAACCTGGTTTCCACTTTCAAACTTCCTCCATCGAAGGAGTAGTCGCCTCATTGCAACTTAATTTGGGCAACTCACGGCCACAAATTCAAACAAAAGACATCTCACAAGATGTCCACCTCCGGATGTTCCAAGAATCACGTTCTGATCATAAATAACAACCGAGACTCCGCAGAGTTTAAATTTCTTAAGGGGCATGCAATAAACCCATTGCATCCTCAACGCTTGTGTCGTCAGCGACACTCAACCAATCCGAAATCCTGCCATCCCTTGAAAATCCTCGGATTTAACAATCCAAACTTGGGAAGGCTGTCGCATAACTCGAAGGAAAACACCAACAAGGGAAATACCTTAACCCTCACAAGAAAATCCCTCCTCAAGGGAGTCAACTAACTTCACGATCATTCCTCATAATCATCGTGCCATGGAGATTCCCAATCTCAAGGTGTTCCATATCTCTCATCATAGATTTAACCATCCAAAAATAGCATAACTCTATGCTTAACAGAGAGGAAATCAATAACTGGCATCCGTATACTCACCGGTATACCTGCCTAAGCACTGATGTCGCATGCATACTCAATGCACTCGGCTCGGGTATCTACCACATATCCCTAAGCCCCAAACACAACCGTCAATTCTGAGTCATTCCTTACTCAGTGGAGGATGAAAATCGACGATTAACAATACACGGTGTGATTCCCAAGATCAACACCACTTGCACCAACTTACCGAATCTTTCAAGATTCCCAAATAGGTATAATACTACCTCCTTCCTCGCAAGGGAAATGCCATCGAACTCGAGATCCACAAGTCTCGAACCATCGTTCGGAAAAACTGGATATAATAACACCCATTGTATCCCAATACACGGGTTCCTTTAGATTGAGTCAATAACAACCTGATGACTCTCTTGTTGGTACTCCAACATCCTGAGCTGTCCCAGACAAGTCTCCAAGATTTAAACATAAACGTATACACGTTTCAGCGAGGCACGAACAACCTTAACCTCAATGACATGGTGACTACTAGAGTCCACCACAATCCACATCGTATCACCTTACGATTTGCCAAACTTGGTTCCAACGAGCAGTGTAACGGCTCTAGCAAGCCCATCATGGTGCTACACACACGCGGCAGACAACCTAGTCTCTGCCTCTTTAGGTTTACCTCAAACCTACCAATAAGACGGACGTTTCCACATGGTATAACATACTATGGGAGAAAACTCAATAGAGTAGTGGGTCTTTATCCAACATTCCTCAATGCCGATACACCCTGGACAACCCAATGTCCCTATGTACTTAACATAACCTGATCCTACTCCCTTAGGACCCATCCTACACCCTCAAGGGTGGTGTGATCATGTCTACCACATGTCACATCGACAGAAAGCGAGTACTTTCCTCCATGATTACTCCTGTCGTCAAATCACATGGCCAAAAGCCACTCCAACGAGCATACCTCAAGGGTATCACCACTCGTAAAATGATTACCCCCAAACATAAGCTGCGGTACAATCACATGTACAGCGCATCCATCCATTCCTCGAGCAACCCGCTCGGTATAAGGGTCACGTCCATCGGTGTCGCACACACCACCTTGTGCTCGGTACTGGCACCCAAGGCATACCACTGAATACGTATACTCAACGCATCGATCATCGTAACGATGATGCATGTCTAATAAGACATCTCCTACACCATCGTCATCGTCATCCCGTGACGACACATGCCAACTCATGGCATCTAAAACATTGCCCACTAGTGACGATACATGTACCTCAGCGTATGTCATCCACTATCATGCTAGTAAAATAGGCATAATAAAACATGTATATCAATGCATGCCAGCTACAATAAAGCTAATAAAATAGCAATATCTCATACCTCATCGCTAGTGATATAGCGTCATACCTGTCTCCGTCGCTCAATAATAGTGCGTAATCAGCACCCATCGCTCGAAGGCGGCAAAATCCTGTGCTGAGTACATAGCGGCAAAATCCCTCGCTATAGAATCGACGGCATGACACCTCGTCATATAATAAGTGGCATGAAACCTCGCTATACACCTGAGTATGAATCATCGTCCACATAGTAGCGGAAAGAGGCATCGCTATCAATACACCTGGCGGAATGAACCATCGCCAATAGATATAGCGGAATGAACCATCGCTATAAATACTCCTGGCGGAATGAACCATCGCCAATCAATATAGCGGAATGAACCATCGCTATCAATACACCTGGCGGAATGAACCATCGCCAATAGATATAGCGGAATGAACCGTCGCTATAAATACACCTGGCGGAATGAACCATCGCCAATAGATATAGCGGAATGAACCGTCGCTATAAATACACCTGGCGGAATGAACCATCGCCAATAGATATAGCGGAATGAACCGTCGCTATAAATACACCTGGCGGAATGAACCATCGCCAATAGATATAGCGGAATGAACCATCGCTATCAATACACCTGGCGGAATGAACCATCGCCAATAGATATAGCGGAATGAACCGTCGCTATAAACCGTGTCCTCATAGAGAAATGAATATAAATCGACACCAGCGGGACACATCACCGCTATCATCCGTGTCATCACATAGGAATGAATCATCATCCTAACAAGCGGCATCTCATCCTCGCTTCTTCATACAAGCGGTATCTCATCCTCGCTTCGTATGGCATACCCCGCCTCCATGTGCAAGCGAGCATCCCTGCCCGCTCCACATTTTTAGCGGTACAAGCATAAGCTTCTTCATACAAGCGGTATATCATCCTCGCTTCGTATGGAATACCCCGCCTCCATGTGCAAGCGAGCATCCCCGCCCGCTCCACATTTTTAGCGGTCAAGCATAAGTATAAAAATTCTCACTGTCATAAGCAGGACTCCTGGAATGCATAATCATCATTCCTTTTTATACTCCATATTTCCTGTAACCTGCAACCATCAGGGTTAACAACAATAGCCATATACGCTATGCATCCACATTCAATTCATAATAAAAACACATTATGAGAATGTATGGTTTCACAAATAAATGTCATGATATCCTTCTTTAAATCCTTATTTCATCCTGAGCCCTTATCATTAGTACATTTTAATGCTTCTTGCTACTCCAGGAAAGCGGAATTCTTCCTCGCTTCCACTGGACTTTAGCGTTGCTACTCCATGTAAGCGGAACTCTTCATCGCTTCCAATGGACTTTAGCGTTGCTACTCCATATAAGCGGGACTCTTCATCGCTTCATATGGACTTTAGCATAAGCCATTAAAATCCTTACTAAGATAACTTTGACTCAAGACATGCATATGCAAAAACAATGCACAATAACATATATCATAACCTCAATGCACCACTTTGCATTCATCATGTGTCAACAAGACAACGTAAAATACATGTTACCTCGGAAATATCCCTTTATCTGATTTTCTTAAAACCAGCTTCCTTGGCACATAACACACGGAGTGCCAGACATCCCCATAAATGTCATCCTATCGTGTTCCACACGATTCCTGCAACCCACAATGGTTAGCAATACCACTTTTCATATCATAATAGCACATAAACAATTTGCTATGTCATACAACATTAATGCCATCATGCATAAATATGTGCTATCAATAACTTCCTAGGCCCTTAACAGCCCCAATGAGCAACCACTGCTCTGATACCACTAATGTAAGGACCCCCAAGCCCTTAAAACCTTGATTAGTGTATTAACCACTATGTGTGGTACATGCTTTCTATAAAATGTCAATCGGGAAGCTCTGATGATACTTAATCATTGCCTGTCAATAAAAGACTCATATGTTTGCCCTTTACCAACCCCTTGGTGCCGCTTTTCACATTGTAAACTTTTACAAAAATTTGGGCAGAGTCTCCCCATAAATAGAGCTATCCCAAAACAGAGTACAACACATAACAAAATTCCCGGCCAGGGAACACATAATACTCAACAGAAAGCAGTAATACAAGTAGATTCCCAGCCAGGGAAGACACCACACATACGTCAACAAAAGTGGGTTCCAACACCCACATAATACACCAATGACTCTCATATCATTCTAGCAATTCAACCTAATTGCATGCAACCTTAAATGAAAGAGAGAAAGGCTCATGCCTTTATATACAATTCATATACAAGTATAATCGTGCTCACATGCGAGCATCATGAATATGAATATGTATAAATCCTCAGGTGTATATATAGGATACTCTATACGATACCGTGCTCCATCAAGCCCTGGTACACGATCCTGGGAGTACCTCAAATCAACAGCTCGAGGTGTAAGGACCCCGTATACTTAACCCTTGATTAGTGTGATAATCATTATTGTGGCACATGCTTTCAATGAAAAACAATCAGGAAGCTCAGATGATACTTTAACCGTTGAATGGCAACAATAAAATTCCTTTAATGTTCAACGTTATAAAATCATCTCTACTAACATATAGACTCATTGAGTCGCCCATTACCATCCCCATTTTGCCACTTTTCACATTGTGGACTTTTATAAAATTTGGGCAGAGTCTCCCCATAAATTGAGCTATCCCCAAAACACAAGCACATCACATAATATAATTCCCGGCCAGGGAATACACGATACTCAACAATATAGTAAACAAAAACACAAGTAAATTCCCAGCCAGGGAAGACATCACACATATGACGACATACATGGGTCTCAACACCCACACAATACACCCATGAACCCTCTTATCATTAGCAATTCTACTCTTAATTGCATGAAACATAGAATGAAAGAGAGAAAGGCTCATCCTTTATATACACACATATACAAGCATAACCGTGCTCACATGCGAGCATCATAAATGTGTATTAAACCTCATGGGTATATGGGTACTCTATACGATACCGTGCTCTGTCAAGCCCTGGTACCACGATCCTGGGAGTACATCCAATCAACACAGCTCGAGCTCATCTCCAAAGCCATCGATGTCCTGTTCACCTGTTCCAACAGAGACAACAGCCCCCAACGGGGTGAGCATAACAATTCCACAATTTCATAATCATAATGACATAATAAATAATTTACGAAAATGTAAATATTGTGGAACATATGTGATACTTCCTGGATGGTATCATCCTCATCATAGCGTACCCCTGTAATAACCCTGTTCTCAAAACAGATAATTCATCAATCTTGAATATGCAGTTAAACATCATATTGGTTAACCCTAGCCAGTCCCAAATCAGTAACCTTTCATAACATCTTACTTTATTTTGCATGAGTAGTAACATTTCATAACATCTTACCTTATTTGGCAAT